>PRKT01000007.1:3515666-3531287 GCA_003671525.1 Saccostrea glomerata
TACATTATGGGTTTGAATTCCACTGTGGGACTAAATAGAGACCGGTCTTTCAGATGAGAACGCAAACATCAATGTCCATTGTACTGTGTCGCAGTAGTTACTAGCACGAAAAATACCCTTCACTGCTCAATGATCAAGTATAGTGCGAGTATAGGACAAAAATTAAAGCTCAATCTCCATCCGCAGGTGATGGGGTCTAAATATGAGTTTAAATTCTTGAGAGGGATGTAAAACAACATACAATTAGTCACAAAATTAGTTTCACCAATATTTGATCAAGCTTATTTTATAATGTGACCAGAACAAAAATTATACATATCATAAGTAATGGGGAAAAATAGTGCTTTCGTTGTATTTTGCTGGTCAATATATAACATGCAGTCAATGGAGAATTTAAAAGAAAGTTTATCCCAATAGCGATGTGCTGTAATGATTTTGGTTATTCAATTTTATTTTTAAAAAGATGACTAGTTCAAGCAGGATGTTGTCAACTTTATGTTGTTCTTAAAATTTTATGGTTTGCTACAATCTACAAAATATTCAATGATTTGTCAAAAAATCATTACATTCAAATCAATTTTATTTTATTTTACTTGTATTATATAATGCGGTAGCTTTCAATCTCTATCTAAATTATTTTTTTTAAGTAAAACTATCTTATCTGATTGTTTGTTATTTCTCATTTTGTGTAAATATTTACATCTCTGCTTTTGGGCGTAGAGGTTAGCAGGTATTGGTAAATTGTAGGAAACACTCTAGAACGTTACTATATAGTAGATGTAGAGCTATGGAATTCAAAAGTTACTCAGGTAATCGAACACAATCCCCCTTTCCTTTTCAACTCTATATGCCCAAGATATAGCTGTCTGTGATCATTGAGAGAATGTTACAATAATAGTTCATATATACTCAACAAAAAAAGAAACGCATGTTGTTTTATTCGTCAAAGAATTTTTTAGAATCTACATGAAACAACTATTTTTTTTATCATTGGATACCTGTGACCTATTTAAAGGACAACATGGGGTTTTAAAACCCAAGTGTTGAATTATCTCCCTTGATTAAACATGTTTATGAAAGTAGTGTTTTTCATGATTTCTTCTAAATCAGATGTCTATTTTCATTGATATTTTGGATTTAGAGAAACTTTTAACACTTCTATTAAACCCATATTTAAGATTTTATTGCAGTGTTAATACTGCAATGCCACGCCCAAACAAAGATGAATAAAACCAGGCTAACGATGATACTAAATGGAGCTACGCAACAGGAAGTTGCAACTGTATTTGAAATAAATCAATGGGTTTTGCAACCTTAAAACTAACGTCTGAAGACCACTATCTGGCCATCCGCAGGTAATCACAACCAGGCAGGACCGTCAGACATCCCCCCTCCCCCCCTTCATCACTTCATGCGATTCAGAACTTGCTGTAAAAACTGCTGCTACAATTGCTGGATGAAAAAATCAGCATAAAAATGCATAAATTGTTCGCATGAGATTGAAATGAGATGATATTCCCCCACGATATCCGTACATTGGAAACCCACTAGCATTGAGACTTTGCACAGTACATATTGTTATGCCCCTTGAATTTGGGGGCAATGAAAATGACCTCAACTTGACTTTTCAATTTGCAACATTGATTTTTATCACAACACACTCTAAAATCGCTTAAATTATATAAGGTTTAAACTGAAAACTTAGAATTTCATATTATTCTGATTATGCGTTTCTTTTTTTGTTCAGTATATATTGTAGATGAATGAGAAAATGGGGGGGGGGATATAACCTTCAAATGTCAACACATCAATGGGAATAACTTTTTGTTTTGAGTAACAGAGACCAAGTGACCCATATGCACTCCCATTCCAACAGGCGAGAAGTGTTTACAGATTTAATTACTGCGCTTGAAGTGCTTACTCAGTTGTTGATTGTAAATAAAAATTTGCTTGAAAAAGAATTGAATTAAGTGGTATATTGCTTTTGTCAGCAAAAAAATCTAAATGATGTCACCTGTTAACTTACACAAACTAAAACAAACAAATGTGTTAGACTATATCTGCCCCTCCAACTACAGTATATATAATAATTAATCAATAAGATATAAATAACTTAGTTTACAACACATCTTTATGATCAGAAGTAACCAAATACATTTCATCACATCGCTATAGGGACAAACATTCTTTTAAAGTCCCCATGAATTCTGTCAAAATGTTTTCATCAATAATAAATAATTGCCTCAATGATACATATACTGGTTGATAGACTGCATGTTATACATTGATCAGCAAAATAAAAGGAAAGCACTTGTTTTAGGGTGGGGACATTACTTATCATATGTATTAATTTTGTTATGAGTCACATTTATAAAACAAGCTTGATCAAATATTGGTGAAACTAATTATAGTTATAGGTATAAAACAGCTCCCTTTTCACAAAACAAGGGTAAAATAATTTTATTTAAAGTTAATTGTGTGTCATCGTTTAAAATGCACAATGTGTAGTTTAAAATGAAAAAAGAAAAAAAACACAAAAAAAAAAAATACAAGTTGTTTAGCTCATTTCAATAAATGTTTTACTTTTTAAGGTTTTCAATTACGGTAATTATATTTATTTTAAGTCTAGTAATTAATCCTGGTCAATTATTAAACTTCAACAGATCCAATGGCTGATATGTATTTATCAGTCGAGTCTTAACCCTCTATTCTGTAGCATGTCCTCTACTTTAACCAGAAAAGGAAGATACTGTTACAGAAAAAAATGTGACCTTCAAATTCCAACAAATGGGCTGTCTTGCACTTTAATAGTAAAATGAAAAAAAAATGTGCCTTTCTCATTATGTAGTTGTCATCAGTTCTGCAGTGCAGTGCTTTTTCTCTGTTTGATATTAAAGCTGTCAACACCTCTTGCTAGGTTTGCCTGTTTTGGGATAGGCGAATAAGGTCAAACAGTCTAGCTAAGTTTAGATAGAGTTTATATATATTACGTAGTAAAGCATTTCTAGGTGATTCTCTGTTTGACATTTAAAAGGTCGTAAGTTTTTGATTGCATGGACTTCTTTTGTTTCTTGTTTCATTCTTGGTACAGTGTACACAAATCCAAAACGACAATGAAGGTGAGATATTAAATTGTTTTGTTCTCAAACTTCCTGTATTTTTATAATACAGACTCCACTCCACGACTCCACTCCATGACTCCACGACCCCACTCCACTCCACTCCACTCAGCTTTTTACCCCAAGCCAAATTTGACATAGGTCGTGATTTAAATGGGCCAGCCATCCGTCCTTTGTCAATTTCTTTTTTGATATTGTCTCTAGCGACATCTGCATGTTTATAAAAAGAGGGCAAATTAGGTGCTTCTGTTTTTTCCTGAGGACCCCGGTAATGCAATCGAAAACCAAATCGAAAACCATGCATAAGTTCTTTTGCTACTTCTAAATTCGGATAATTTGTAAGAGAATTTTTTAAAGCTGGAGTGTTTATAGGGGAATTTGCTAATTTAAAGTTTTTGACCTTTATTGGTTGCAGCGGTGCTGTTTGAGGCCTTTGAGGTACGAAAAGTATCATTTTTTGCACAACTCGATTTTGGGTGCTTTCCTTTACAAATAGAACATAAATGCAATTGGCTGTAATGCAACGGCCTCTATTGTAACTGAAGCAAACACCAGTTTGGTTTGGTGCATGCGATGCAGCGAGGCTAAGTTCTGGCCTGGGTGGGACAGCTATCAAGCGTAGCCATAAATCGGAATTTAATTTTGACCAATTTCGGTAAGAGATTGCTTGACGCACTCTAAACTGTTCGTCGTAATTTCTCCATCCCATGCCCGGAAATTTCCTCGCTGCGTCGCGAATGACAAACATATATTGAACCAATTCGGCTGCCCTTCCTGGGTGACTTTGAATATATATATGCATGAATAACAGAAAAGCGTCAGTCCATCTATCGATGGTTGCTATCTTCTCATTCAAAACTTTGGGCTTAGCCTCATTACTACCCGCAGCGACCTGCTGCAGTTCAGCGCTTCCCTTTGTAAGCAGGGCTAAGTTAATATAGTTCCCCGCCCAAATTTTTTTGTTTTAAAGCGATTGGAACATGGACACCTATATCGTCCCCAGCGCAAACCTCCATGTTTGGCATCGCCCCGAAATTACCTGCCGGTGACAGGGCAGCTTCCTCCGGGACAGGCCACGAAGTAGAAAAATCTAATTGCCTACCCTTATTGCTAATAGTGAGCGGCACATGCTCCTCTGCCATTCCCGTGGAACTTTGAATGTTTTCCTCCCAGACCTGGGCACTTGTACCAGTCACCAATCCCTCGATCTCAGGGTCTGCCCTGGTGTCAGCGTGGTGGACAGCGGTCAGGTTTCTTCTTCCCCCTCTGCCCTGCTGCTGCCTGGCTCCCTTGGTCCGCTTGCTTGCCCTGGTGGACTTGGCGGTGACTTGTGACTTTCTGGCTCTAATGGGTGGCATAATTTTTCACTTGGAGGCTAACAATTATCAAAAGTGCAGAATCGCTGGGAAAGCTATCGAGCAAGAGGAGGAAAACGCCACGTGCGACCCTCTTTTATACTCGCGGCAATTGGGGGAAAGTGTCAAAAGACCTACCCCCTGTGTTTTTCGGAAATCAATTAAATGCGTTTAATTAGCAATTGCTTTAAACGACCTTATGGAAGAGAGGCTGAGCTCATTATTACACTTGCCGTCAACGCTATTGTTCAGAATGACAAAAGCAGCAGGGAAAATCCTGTAGGGAATAGACCGGAGAATTATTACTTAGAAACGATTTGAAAGATTCTTCTGATTACCTTTCTTTTAATGTATTTTTTTGTGCACGTTTATTCTATATTTGAATTTCTTTACATTCATCCTACAGAAAAGGTAAATTGTCGTCGCACTGAAATAAGTAGTGGTAAATATTTATTAACCAATTTTTTCTTCGTATTAATGCTAATTAATATTACCATAATTGTTATTTTCTTCTTGTAAACGAATATTATTTGATCGATATTGAATGTAGTCTTAACTTTGATCAATAAACCTTAAACAAATATTGTTTAAAATTTATCGATATTAGAATTAGTCTTTACCTTGATCAATAAATCTTAATCACCTGCATGCGATGTTCATATCTCCCAGTTGATTCAACAAATGAAACAAAAATATTTACAGCCTCGTTTAAGGTCTAGTAAATGACTTTAGACTAATTTTTTGGTGCTATATTCATAATGACGTCATAATCAATTTTAATTTTCTTTTCCCCGTACTTTACGGCTTTAGAAGAATCATGTAGAAAATTGGGTATTTTCATGACATTCAATTTGAAATCATATGAAAAGTAATCCCGATATATTTATCAAATTTGATTTTATTTGAAGGAAGAGGCCATGAACACACAAATTACCGTTTTCTGAGAGACTGTAGGCAATCTAGATACATTTCCTTTGTCGAATATGAAAAAAAAAACCATATTCATAACTGTTTTTCGTAATTTTTCATCGGAAATGACAGTTCAAAATATGGTTTTTCATCTTGTTTACATGTACCCATAAAATATGCCCCGAAACACCTTTTTGACCGAGCTAAAGTTGTAAAGCCTCATTAAAGGAATTTGTTTCTCGAATATTATAAATCTGTAGACATCTTTCATTTACTAAAATATTTGACCTTAAAGTCACCATTTCGTCAATACTATGGTCAATACAATGACTTTCTCACCTAATACAATCTATCATTTAGCAAAGTTCAGACTAAGGTGAACGATTTTCATACTGATTTTAGACCATTACTTACACACACTTATTGTCGAAGAATTTTTCTGTTAATTATCGATCATGAAAAGGAGCACACAGCAAACGTAGCCGGTTTGCATGAGATGCTCAATCCTCCATCGCACCTCATGCTATCTATGACGTTTTAGAAACCCGTGTTTGCTCTGCTCCTGATCTTTATTGTTTTTTTGCGCACTTAAGCGTGAACGGCTTTGTAATGTCCATATATTTTATTTCATTAATTATTCTGATCATATGTGTTACATGCAGTATCATAAAAATATTCAGAAATTTACAATTGTAAGTGTTTGAAAGTAATATTAAGAAAGTTATATACGAACTAGCGATGGATCATATTTGCAACCAAGTCATTATAAAAATGATAGAAATTGTTGAATTCCCTGTATCATCAAATATTTTTTTTTTTCAGAATCCTTTCTTGGTTTTAAAATTAATCGTTCTCAAAGCATGTTCTTCTATTCCCGTCTGTCATCGTGCGTCAACATTTGAACATTTTCAGCTTCTTCTCTTGAAATCTAAGCCAATGTCAACCAGTTTCGGTATATTCAAAATGCAATAAAATATGTAACGAGGGTATTGTGGTTTTCATGATCACTGCTTCCTAGTGCCTGAGGGGTAGGACTAAAACCGTCAAAATTTATGCAATCTTCAAAAATCGTATTTTACTCCTTGACATCAAGAGTCAAACTGTTGGTATGATTGTAAATAGTATCGAGTTCTCTGTCATAATTTCGAGATTTATTGTTCCAAAGTCAGGCTCTATAGTTTAATATAATAAAAGTGCATACTTTCTTTGAAAATCTTCTTCTCATCTCCTGGTATGTAACACACTAGTTATAACAAAAATAATATTTTCAAATGGTAAATTAGAAAACTAAATTAGTAAATAAACTTAATTAAAATTTAGACCCTGCTATGAACATATGAACACGACTTCTTAAGGTATTTATATACATCTCGATTGACTGAATAATATTCGAAAATAAAGTTGCACAAATAGTCAAATGTGAAATTTTCTGTCATTCCTAGACATCAGAACAGGATTATGCTTTCTTTTCATCGTCTTTTCCTTCAAAATACACAAATTGGAAGTTTGAAAACATTTGAATAAAGAAGAGAGAAACATTTTTTTCTTAACGATTTTAAGATTAAGATCTCAAGATAATTAGATCTTTATCAACTACTTGTAATTAAGCATAGAATTATGCAGAAAAGAAAATAAAGTAACATATTTAAGCACCAAAGAAAACGTTAACTTTAATTTTCTTGATATTTTAAAGGATTTATTATTTATGTCATTTCTATATAAAATCAGTCTAAATATATTAAATCATGCAACATTTTTTTGTGTTTTATACATCAAAGAAAAAAAAATTAAAAGTACAAATCGTCATCCACAGAATGATCCCATGCTATTTAGTCAAAATTTACTGAAAGATCTGGAAAAGTCACTGAATGGCAGCTCTGCCAATAAGTCATCTTTCAGTATCTTTCAGTCACTATACAGTTACCGAAATGGGATAATTTTATCCAGTAATTTATTCTTTCAAATGAATATAAATATTAAAAAACATACCGTTTCCGCACAAGGAAGATGGCGACCAGAACAACTATGGATCCAATGCTAACAACACCAACACTCATTATCAGTGGCCAACTCTCTAACGGTTTACCTTTTGGTTCTGATTTAAAGTCTACTGGGAAATTATATTTAGTACCGTTTGTGAGGATATTTTCGACAAACAAAAATAAACTGAAATCAACTGTTGGTTTAAATATCTTTAGTGGCTCTTGATGATAAATTACATTTGTGAATTGTGAGCAAATACGGAAGTGCAAAAAACTTATTATTCCATATTTCACATCAAGCAAAGTGTATACATATGGATTTAATTACACTCACAACATGATCCATTAACGCTATCACACTCCTCACATCTGCATTTACTTCTACATCCAAACCCATAATACCCCGGCAAACATCCCTTGTTACAATGCGGCCCAAAGCTGAAATATGATAAAGTACATGTAAGACAAGTAATTATTTTCATGCTTGATTTCGTCAGATTAACTGAGAGATACTAAGAAAGGGGAAGACGATAAAATTGTTTTGAAATAGAATTTTTGTTTGGGAATTTTTTAACGAAGAAATAATCCCAATCAAATATCTTTTATTATTTAAAGGAGCCTGTGTAATAATATGGATATGACAATGAGCATTTATCATTTAAAGATCAAGAGTTTTGAATGTATTTCATAATTTAACAGAGCGACTACTTCTCGTATAACATTCTTTCGTGTTCTTCGACAAAATCGCATTATGCATAGATTTAATACATTACGCAAACAAGTGTCTCCTTTTTTCATAAAATCTGTACAGCACTTAATTTCATCTCTGTGCAGAAAAAAAAAACTTTGCATAAGATATACCGTCAAGATACAATTTGGTTCGTTCAAAAACGAAGAAATACTTGTAAACACATTTTCTTTTTATTTAAAAAAGAAATCTAATAGAATTTCTTACTTAGGTAGACTGCATATTCCAGAATTTTGCTGAGAACAAAACACATGGTATATGAACAGTATAATGTAGATTATTGTAATCATCGCATTGACAGGATAATTTGTCGTTGTTGTTTTTTTTAATGGTTTATGCAAGATAGTCGTAAATGACTTAAGCATTTCCTTGATTTCGATTCCTGAAAAAACGAAAATAGAAAGTTATACAGATATATAAACTTCATAATTGTGACAAAGCTTTAGGAACAAATGTGTGTGTTTTCGAATATCAAAATGTTCAGTAAAATTTCACATGTGAATATGCTCATTCAAGGTGTTTTGGTAATACATGTTAACATTAATAAATACATTTCTTTCTTGAATTTCGTCATATTGTGCTCTTCATAAGTGCAAAGAAATACAAATTTTCCCATATGCATGATTGAAATTGATGATGATCTGTGTATATTCTAAATTTTAAAAAAACTTGTGTTCTTCTCAATTTGCATGATAACTATAGAATATTTTTCCCGATAACATTAAAAAAATAAATTATTTATCACATAATAACTGCATTTCCCCCTTTATCTCAATCAATTTCAGTTAATATTAAAAGAATCTGAAGCTATTTTGTACAGAAATGTTGTATTAACCTGTCTTTTTTGTTCTGTACAGGTATGCAAATGGATATCTTGAAAACATACACACAAAATAAAGGATCACTTTATTATAAATAGGGATCTATCTTATAGGACCTCGCTTGGTTTTTTTCTCTACTAAAAGCTAGTCGATTTCCGTTCCGATCAATGACATTAGGCTGAAAACATATAACAATTTGATTTTCCTAAATCTTTATTTCAGTGAGTAGAGATAGGAATAACCCTTTCTTTGATTTTCTTTGTTTGATATCTCTAAATGTAATAATTAATATTTTTCTTTACTCCTCATTGTGCATGATGTTAATGTCTACGGTCTCTGAAATTCTATTCTTTATGTCTAGGCTATTTATCCGTGGATATAATAAAACATGTGATTAAAGTGCAAATTATGTAGGCATAAATGAAATCCAAGGGATTACAATTAATGATGTATGTAGCCAAAATCAATGTGATTAAATTCAAAGATTAAAAAAGATAGTGAAGGAATTTTTGCGACCTTGACCTTGTTGAAATGACCTTACGTCACACCATGACACACGCTGGTGATAAGCAAAGCCCATCTGTGTGCTACTGTATTGACGAATTTGATTAATTCTTAAGCTATACTTTTTTCGATAGGCCTTGTCACAGCTAATACGTGTATAAATGTGTAAATCTAGATATGAAAGCGCTATCCTTCCTTTATCGAAAGTCATGGTCAATTTTAAGCAATGTTTAAATTTTGGAAAAGCCGGTTAAACTTCAAGGTCAAAGTTCATTATATGCTAGTATTTGAAATTATTTTATCAAAGGTTACATACATTTGATTTTTGTGTAATACGAAAACCCTATCTTTTCTTATTCAAAAGTTATGATCAAGATTGAAATTGTGAAAAGTAAGTCAAGCGTCAAGGTCACGTTGTCAAAATCAATGTATCGGTATTTACAAAAATGTTGTTACAGGTAATACACTCGATATGTTATAACAAATTAATAATTTGTTTAAGAAATTATCTATTTGTTATAACAAATTAATAATTTGTTATAACAAATTAATAATTTGTTATAACAAATTATCAATTTGTTATAACAAATTAATAATTTGTTATAACAAATTATCAATTTGTTATGACAAATTAAAAAAAAAATACTGCTGCGGCCCTAATACGCTTCCGTATTTAACGCCTTTAAATCTTTTAATACTCATACATGTTCAAGAAAACCTTGATATTTGTGTCTAGAAATATTCTTACGATTTACGCAAATAACAAATTCTTGATTTTAAACCGAGTAAATCGATGACTAGCATCGTTTTAGATAAACTCTGAGACTCGCGTAAAAATCAAAGGGCGGTAATGTTGACCTCCGGAATGTATATAGTTCAATGCGCGATCGATAAACGGGTTGCACAACTATAAATAAAAACAGCCAATGCATGAATTAAATAACAGTGAATGATTTTAAGCTTGATTTTTTTTGTATAAATAATGCTACATTGAGTATCAATCTAATAAAAGATGATAAGTATTTTCCCTATCTCCCGTCTTGTAATTTAAACTAAATACAATGAGAAAGTTGTCTCTGAATAATCTGTATGACATCCAGCTAGAGAATACGTTAAAAATTTTATTTCAACAAAGTTTAAAATTCAATTTAGTTAAGTATATTATTCTTATCCAGTTTATTTCATTAATACGTGTTATACGCGTACGCATAAAGAATTCTTACCTTGCCGTATAAAATTAATCAGTTACCTGTACATGGATTATAAAGTTTGCTGCTCATTTAATAACACATGAGATCAATCAGATGTTAAAGAACCCATTTAAAATCGATAACCATATAGAAATATTTACCGTTTTTGAGTTATAATGCAAAAACTTTCATGCTCCCTTGACCCCTTATTTGAGGGGCAAGCCCCTTTTTAATGATGTCAAATGATAGACCTTAAAATTATGCACAATATTTGTGAAACATGTCTTAACAAATTATTTTTAGTTTAAAAGGTACACAAGGAAATATATGAAAAATTTCGCGCTTTTAGGCATTCTCATTTTTGACCCCTATCTAGCACCGTTTTGAGCGCAGAAATCAAAAAAGATAAACCGATGTGCACAACTTCAATTCTTCTAGTATTTAAATGCAGTAGACATTCTGCTTCAGCTTTTGTCGTTTCTGAGCCTTTGTCTGGAAACGAACAGTACCAAATTTTCATTTAAAGGGAAATAACTCGAAAGCGGAAGGGAATTTTTGAAATGTATAAAAACATTTTAATTGAGTTTTGTAACGTCCAAAAACTCTGATAATTTGAGCGAAATCCGTTAAAAAATGAGCGAGTTACGAGGTCTCAAAGCTGGCGTCTAGGGGGAAAAAAAAAGAAAAAAAAGAACTAGAGCAAAGGTCGTTGCAAAGCAACGAGTAGGTCTTCCGTCATGTTTGACCGAAAGTGGCTTTCATTTTTAACAAAAATGAGAAATAACCTCAAAAATGGTTTGATTCCTCTAAGTCCATGTTAATCATTGCAAGTATAAGCCATTTTCTGTTACTTCCGGTTTGACCGGAAGTGACGACGACGGACGGAAAATTAATTTTAATGCTCCCAGAGACTTGTGTTACCTAAAAACTTGTCAAGAGCGGAAAAATACGAATTTTCCGACTACTTCCGGTTTGGCCGGAAGTGACGACGCCGGACGTATTTTGACTACTTTAATAGATTAAGCTTGACATTTTGAACAACTTTTCTTCTTAGACGTATCACAAATTCTCAATACTTTTTGAGATATAAAGGAAAAACTTTTGGCCCCTCCAGATCCCTAATTTAAGGGACCAGCCCTTTTTTCGAGAAGCCATTTTAAAGATCTTGAAATTCTACACCTTTTTTGTCCTACATGCTTTAGCAACATATTTCTAGGTAAAAAGTTATCGTTGAAAAAGTGCTTAAAATTTGGAATTCTTGATAGGACTATTTTCGGGCCATAGCGAGCGTCGGCGCTTCGTACTTCCGGTAGTTGTGATATACTTAGTGCACTTCTCCAAAAGTTGCTCTAGCATCACTGAAAATTTCAAGCTTCTGTGTTAAGTGCTTTTTGAGAAAACTGCCGGACAAAGTGACCCTCTAAAAATCACTAAATCGCAGAAAACTCCAAACAGGAAGTGACGTCATCAAAATAAAAAAAAATATATATAGATTTTTTGATGTTTTATCAGACCTAAAAGTTTCATGAAAATCGATCGAGTCGTTCTCGAGAAATCGCCCGTACAAAATCGGTAAGAAAAAAAACAATAATAACTAGATGCGTTCTTGTTGCTAGAGCAACAAGCGGTCTTCCGACCGACTTTTCGTTAGAGTTCTATGCTGCGTATAGATTTCACAATTTTTTTGTTAACGTTCATGTACAGCAGTCTTTCAACATATATCATGATTATTAAAGGTAAACCTCAAAATATCTTTAAATATAGCTTTTAAAAATCGGCAAAATATTTCATACATGTTATAAAAGTGAGAAAAGGCATTTGCAATTGCAAAATGACAGAAACAAAGAAAAAAAAATTGGGAACGCCCACGGCGGGATTCGAACCCCCGACAGTGAGGCAAAGTTTGGTTTGGTCATATCTTTTCAATAAATGCACTCATCAAGACACGGAACACATATTTAGAATTCTCATTAGACACACTATAAACCCTGTAAATGCTAAAGAAAAATATCGAAAAACAAAAAAGTTGAAAAATGGGACTTTTTGAATTCACTTCCGTTTGCGACCGGAAGTGCCGACGACGAAAAATAAAGGTCGTTCACCATAACGGAGTTCGATGTTCTATGACTTCAGTGAGTTTCACTTTCATATGTATAGCCGTTCTCGAGAAAACTGCTGGACAAAATGCCTTTAAAAAAAAACAAAAATCCCCCAAAATCGCGAAAGAAAATGAATTTTAAAAAAATGAAAAACACGTCTGGAGATATTCACATGATGCATTACCCCTGTGAAAATCTTTGAAATCCGTCCACGCACAGCTGAGATATCGGCTGTACTATGAAGAAAGAATAATAATAATAACTAGAGCCGAGCTCGTTGCAAAGCAACGAGTAGGTCTTCCGTCCTGTTTGACCGGAAGTAACTTTAATAAAAAAAAAAAGACTAATGAAGTCCCAAAATGGTTTAATCCTTTAAATCTATGTTAATTATTGCAAAATTAAGCCATTTTCGGCAACTTCCGGTTTGACCGGAAGTGACGACGACGGACGGATAATTAAGATTTAAGCTTCCAGTGACATATGATATCCAAAAAGCTGTCAAGAACAGCAAAAAATATGCAATTTTTGACTACTTCCGGTTTGACCGGAAGTGACGTCGCTGGACGTATTTTGACGACGCCATTAGATAAAGCTTGATATTTTGAGCAACTTTGCTTCTTTGACATATTACAAATTCTCAATAGTTTTTGAGATATAAAGGAAAAACTTTAAGCCCCTTCTGGCCCTTAATTATAGGGGCCAGTCCCTTATCGTTTATATTTTACGTAAGATCGTGACATTTTTCACAACTTATGTTCTATATGTCTTTACAAAATATTAACGTGTAAAAAGATATTGCCAAAAATGTGTGAAAAATTTCTAAATTCCCGATAGGTCTTTTTTCGAGCCATAGCGAGCGCCGACGTGCTGCACTTCCGGAGAATAAGAAAGGTGTGTGTCACATCAGCACATGTTGCTCTATCATCGCTGGAAATCTTAAGTTTCCATCTAAAAGCACTTTTGAGAAAAATGCTGGACATATGTGACCCTCTGAAAATCACTAAATCGCGGAAATCTCGAAACCGGAAGTGACGTCATAAAAATAAAAAATTATATATCAGGTTTGATTGATGTTCCATCAGTCCTGAAAGTTTCATGAAAATCGATCGAGCCGTTTCCGAGAAATTGCGTGCACAAAATCGGTAAGAAAAAAAACAATAATAAAAATAGTGGAAAAGAAACCTTAGAATAACAAGAAGGTCTTCCGCTGAAGACGAAAGACCTTAATAATAGAAAACAGAAGGAAAACAATAAGGTCTTCCGAAGGAAGTCGGAAGACCTTAACTAGAGCAAAGCTCGTTTCAAAGCAACGAGTGGGTCTTCCTTCCTAGCGATAAGCAAAAGATTAAATGTTTCTGTCTAGATTGTCATCTTAGCTAACATTCTCTTTTTCGCTTTGTCTCAAAAACCCTTACTTGAATTCTTTAATTTGGTGTGAGCATGAGGTTTAATGGGTACTCTCTCTAACAGCACTTTTGAAATTGTACCCACAACAGTTAAACTTCCAATATTATGACTTTTGATATCGGATATATCATCTTTGTTGCAATCATGTTAGTGAAACGTGTCATACTACTGAAACATAAGTGTTTTGCTACATTACCATCTTAAAAATGGCTTTAAAATCATTTAATATACAATATATCCAGGTAAATAAATTAAACAAATTATATAATAAATTAAAAAATCCAAATGTATTTATAATAATGATGAAAAATCTCCATTGTTTGACAATCAGTAAGTAGAACAATACTTTTATAATAAACGCACAGGAATGTGTTGTGTATGTTTCGAATTTGCAGCTTTCCACTAGCAAGTGGTGGTACCTCAATTCTCTGAAAGGTATATTGTAAACATATTACATATGACTGTGTATTCTTTTTTAGCGGCTTTGGTGGAATGCAGCAACCACTAAATCAAGTACAAAGCTAAAAGTCTTATACATAAACACATAAATAAGAATATTAAGAAATGCGCTTACCGGTTATCATATCAACGCTAACTTATTCAAAAGTCAATTTCCACCAAATATCGTACAAGCTAAATATAATGTACATTTACAGTATTAAAGAAACAAATCTCTGTAGGTATAGCCCTGCATAAGAACAATTTGAATCCCCTACACTAAGGATGCTCTGTGCCAAGTTTCACTTTGGTTCTGGAAAATGATATTGAGAAATTTTAGACAATGATGATAAAATTTTGTTTTTTAAAAAATTTACTGGTGCCTTTAGCTCAGATGGGCTAATAAGTATGCAACAGACACAGCTTTGTAGATTTAGTGCTTTATTATCCCCTCGCGCAACTAGTTGCGGAGGGGATATAGCATCGCGAATGTGCGTATGTATGTGTGTTAGTGTGTTAGTGTGTGTGTGTATTCGGTACCTTGTGCGCAAGATTGACAGAGTCCCTTTAGTTTGCATAAACCTTTTCAGCGTTTACATACTTGTGTGGCAGTATAAAAGGACGAAACCTATTAATTTTCAGGTCCATTGATAAAATATTTCTTCAGATATCGCGTTTTTACTGCCTCGAAACCCTGACATTTTATGTTCGAGTTGACAATAATCATTTGTGGGCAAGATTGACAGAGAACCTTTGCATTAACCACTCTCAGCGTTCACATACTTATGTGGCAATATACAAGGAAGAAGCCTATTAATTTTCAAGTTCAGTGATGAAATATTTCTTCAGATATCGCATTTTCACTGTCTCGAAACCCTGACATTTTATGTACAAGTTGACAATAATCGTTTCCGCTAGAGAACCAGTTTAAAAGCCGTGTCGAGTCAGTGGGAACCAGATTAAAAGAATTTGATGAACCTCGTGGTTACATTACCAAATTCCAATTTGAGAATTTGGGGTGCACGTTTGTGTTGGGGGGGGGGGGGGGG
>PRKT01000007.1:3547702-3583173 GCA_003671525.1 Saccostrea glomerata
GCCAGGTTTAAAGGGTAACTTGAACTTCAAACAAGAAAAATAAAAAATTATAATTTTTGAATAGTGTACATGTATGTCAGATTCCTCGTAGAATTGTTTGCAGTACACTCAATAAAAGCACTTAAAATGTAAAATTCAAATCGCCATACCTGTAGCAGTATTAAATTTGAGTGAACAGAGGTATTGTGAATTCGTATGTATTAATTTTACTCAAAATACGAATGTCTTGAATATCCAGCATACTTGAACTGTTACTTAAATATCCTGAGTGTTTTTACGAATGACATTTCAAAAGTTAAATCACAATTGATTTTAGGAGAAGATGTTAAAACAACTGGAATGAATCCAATTGCAGAGAAATTTGCATTTGTTCTCCTAGGAGTAATTCTGGGAGTAGGACTCGTCTTGACAATTCTCTTCGTCCATAAGAGGTCTATTCAATCTGTCTTTTTTTTTTTTTCATTTTATTTATATTCAGTATTAATGCATGTCAGCCTTAAATTCATCAGACTAAAACAAGACCTTTTGAAGAATAAAATAGACCTTTTATAACAATATATAATAAATAACATTGAAGAAAACAATGTAAAACAATGTAACATTAAAATAAAAGTTAAAATTGAAAATATCATGAACAATTTCCTACAGGAATATTAAAATCATTTGACTTATTTATATATTGGTGTCTTTTCATAGACTCTCATAGTTTGTTACTATGTCTTTTTCAGAATAAAATATCAAAGGGAGTCCAGGTACAACGATACTTTGTTTCTACCTTCAGTATATGATTATCCGTTTTATGGAAGAGAAGCAGAACTTAATATTACACGTGCCGTCAACAATGTTGTTCAGAATGGCGAAGAAAGCAGGGAAAATCCTGCAGGGAATAGACCGGAGAATTATTACTCAGAAACGATTTGAAAGATTCTTCTGATTACCTTTTTTAAATGTATTTTTTTTGGTGCACGTTTACTCTAAAGATTTTTTTTATGTTTGAATTTCTTAACATTTATCCTATAAAAAAGATAAATTATCGTTGTACTGAAATGAGTATACGTAGTGTTAAATATTTTTCAATGATTATTATTATTATTATTTATTATTATGATTTTCTTAGAATTAATGCTAATTAATATAACCATTATTGTTTTTCTCTTCTTGTAAACAAATAACATTTTATCGATATTGAAAATAATCTATACCTTAATTAATAAACGTTAGTCACCTGCATGCGATGTTCATATCTCTCAGTTGATTCAATACGCAAGATTATGCCATATTTTTGAACAATTTTTTATAGGAGAGAAATTATTGACCAACGATACGAGGAAACAAAAATATTTACAGCCTCGTTTAAGGTCTAGTTAATGTCTTTAGACTAATTTTTTGTATTATATTCATTATGACGCCATAATCAATTTCAGCTTTATTTTCCCCGTATTTAATTTACGGCTTTAGCAGAATCATGTAGAAAATAGGGTATTTTCATGACATTCAATTTAAAATCATATGAAAAGTAATCCCGAAACCTTTATCAAATTTAATATTATTTGAAAGAAGAGGCCATGAACATACAATTTACCGTTTCCTGAGAGGCAATAGGCAATCTGAATACATTTCCTTTGTCGAATATGAAAAAAAAATCCCATATTCATGACTGTTTTCGTAATTTTTCATTGAAAATGACAGTTTAAGAAATGGTTTTTCATCTTGTTTACCTACAAATACCCCAAAATACCCTTTTCACCAAGCTGAAGTTGTAAAAGTCTGATTAAATGAATTTGTTTCTCAAACTTGATAAATCTGTAGGCATCTTTCATCTTGACCTTAAAATCATCATTTCGTCAGTACTATGGTCAATACAATGACCTTCTCAGCCAAAACAATCTATCATTTAGCAAAGTGCTGACTAATGTAAACGTTTTTTAATACTAATTTTTAGACCATTACTTACAAACACTTATTGTCGAAGGGTTTTTCTGTTTATTCTCGATCATGAAAAGGAGCACACAGCAAACGTAGCCGGTTTGCAGGAGATGCTCACTCCTCCACCGCACCCGATGCTATCTATGACGTTTTAGAGACCCGCGTTTGATCTGCTCTTGATCTGTATTGTTTGTTTGCGCACTTGAGCGTGAACACTTTTGTAATCTCCATATGTTTTATTCAATTAATTATTCTGATCATATGTGTTATATGCAGTTTCACAAAAAATATTCAGAAATGTACAATTATTACTATTTAAAAATTAACCGTCACAAATAGTTGGATATTTATATATTATATAATTATATCTTAAGCTTGATGAGAGAGGTACAGACACTAAGCAATAATTGATGTCAACAAATGTATCTACAATAAAATTATGTAAAGAGGGCACAAAATGGGGATCCAATATTCAAACTGGGATAATGCTTGGTTGCTGAAAATGAGTAAGCATCCCCGTGGCATCAGTCAAACCCATCATTAGTCGTATGAAAGAATCAGTAGAAGAAATATTCTATTGTTAAATTCAGTATATCAGTATAATATCATGGGCCTGACAAGTTTTATGAAAGAAAGCAACACTACAACCCAGCGATTGATCATATTTGCAACCAAGTCATTATAAGAATAATAGAAATTGTTGAATTCCATAGGCCTGTACCATCAAATATTTTTTCAGATTCCTGTCTTGGTTTTAAAATTAATCGTTCTCAAAGCATGTTCTTCAATTTCTGTCTGTCGTCGTGCGTCAACATTTAAACATTTTCAGCTTCTTCTCTTGAAATCTAAACCAATGCCAGCAAGTTTCGATATATTCATAAAGCAATAAAATATGTAACTGGAGTATTGTGGTTTTCATAATCCCTGTTTCCTAAAACCGTCAACATTGATGCAATCTTCAAAAATCGTATTTTACTCCCGGACATCAAGCGGTCAAACTGTTGGTATGATTGTAAAGAATATCGAGTTTTCTCTGCCATTATTTCGAAATTCATTGTTCCAGAGGCAGGCTCTATAGTTTAATATAATAAAAGTGCATAATTTCTTTGAAAATCTTCTTCTCATCTCCTGGTATTAAACACACCAATAATAACAAAAAATAATATTTTTAAATGGAAAATTAGAAAACTAAATTAGTAAATAAACTTAATTATTATTTAGACCCTGCTATGTACATATGAACACGACTTCTTAAGGTATTTATTTATATCTCGATTGACTGAATAATATATATAAAGTTATGCAAACAGTCAAATGCGAAATTTTTCTGTCATTCCTAGACATCAGTACAGGTTTATGCTTTCTTTTTATCGCCTTTTCCTTCAAAATAAACAAATTTAAAACATTTAAATAAAAAGAAGAGATAAACATATTTTTAAGAACTTTTCAAAGATTAAAATCTAAAGATATTAAGATCTAAAACAAATACTTGTAATTAAGCATAAAATTATGCAGAAAAGAAAATAAAGTAACATATTTACATGTAAGCACCAAAGAAAACTTTAAATTTCTTGATATTTTAAAGGAATTGTCATTTATGTCAATTCTATATGAAATAAGTCAAAATACATGTATATTAATTCATGCAACAATTTTTGTGTGTTTTATACATCTCTAAGAAAAGAAAAATTAAAAAAGCAAATCGGCATCCACAGAATGAACCCATACCATTCATTAAAAATTTACTGAAAGACCTGGAAAAATCACTGAATGGCAGCTCTGCCAATTAGTCACCTTTCAGTAGTCTTTCAGTCACTATACAGTAAACGGAATGGGATAGTTTTATCCTGTAATTTATCTTTCAAATGAATATAAATATTAAAGAATATACCTTTTCCGCACAAGGAGGATGGCGACCAGAACAACTATGGATCCAATGCTAACAACAACACTCATTATCAGTGGCCAACTCTCTAACTAAATACCTTTTGGTTCTGATTTCAAATCTTTTGGGAACAAACAATTAGTACAGTTTGCGCGGATATTTTCGACAAATAAAAATAAACTGAAATCAACTGTTGGTTTAAATATTAGGGATGTCAATTTTACTCGGACAGCTTAGTCGAGTAGTCGAATGCTTTAGTCGAACGATAGTCGAATATTCCATTACAGCTGTAATTTTAATTATTTTTTCATATCATTTCATTGTTTGTCTTTTACAGACTAGTTTTCAAAATTTAACCTACGCTATCACCATTATACAACGAATTTCTGAATCGAAAACATGTACATAGAACAATTATAAAACTGTTCATCAATATGTATCCAATGTATTTAATTCTAAAATAAATATATTTAATTAAGTGCACATTTTATCTAAATGCAGGATATTAAACGCTTGTGTTTGTCCTTTCTTTACAAATAACGGTAGTACATGTACCCCATAATTGAAGCCAATTTCTACGTGTCCGTTATTGATCTTTGACAGGTAAACAATTAAAGCGTGTTTCTTATAAAAACAAAGAGAAAGAGAGAGCTTGGGATAAATCTTAATCATGAAAATTTGTGCAAAAATCAACGATTGTATGAAATTAATATCAGAAAAAGAAAACACGGTTTAATTACTCTCACAACTGACCCCAATTTACATGTATTAACAATTCTGTAATAGCCGTTTAATTAATATTCTTTCTGGATAGTTGTATCACGTCATATCTTAGTTTGAATCTACAAAAGTAAACAAGGCCCTCTTCATTTAAAACAGTAAGAGGAAGACAATCATTAATAATTAATAAACATGTTTGATTTTCTTTCCCAATCTGCTTTTTTGTCATTTCTGCGTAGAACTTCACTTCAGGAAAGTTTCACTTTTGACTGATTCGGCATATGATACATCATGTTTAATGTTAAACTGCAGAATACAAGTTCTGTTTCACATCCGTAACCTTGAAAACTTTGTTTGCCTTTTTTAAGCTATACCAAAACTGTAGATTTTGATAACGAGTTTGCCGAACAGACATCGACGTACAAATAATTTCCTTTGAACTGCTATACGATACCCTTAATTTTACACATAAAAATAATCATTCTCTATAAAACCATACCTTTAACTTTACACATGAAAATATTCATCTGAAAATAAATAAAATACGCAAATATAAGTTTATTGCCTTGAATTCAAAATTTCTTTGATTAAACACATATTTAACGAATAATCTACTAAAGAAATTTAGTCGATAGTCGGTATGATCGAACGATAGTCGAGTACTCAAATATTTGTTGACATCCCTATGAAATATCATTAGTGGCTCTTGATGATAAATTACATTCGTGAATTGTGAGTAAATAGGGAAGTGTAAAAACCTTATTATTCGATATTTCACATCTAGCAAAGTGTATACATATGGATTTAATTATACTCACAACATGATCCATTCACGCTATCACACTCCTCACATCTGCATTTACTTCTACAGCCAAAACCATAATACCCAGGCAAACATCCCTTGTTACACTGCGGCCCAGATGACCCAATACAAGCTGAAATATAATAAAGTACATGTAAGACAATTCATATTATTTTTTCCTTGATTACGACAGATTAAGTGAGATATTAAGAAAGGGGAAGGCGATAAAATTGTTTTGAAATAGAATTTTTTGTTTGGGATTTTTTTTTACGAAGAAATAGCCCCGATAAAATAGCTTTTATTATTTAAAGAAGCCTGTGTAATAATATGGATATGACAATGAGCATTTATCATTTTAAGATCAAGAGTTTTGAATGTATTTCATAATTTAACAGAGCGATTACTTCTCTTATAACATTCTTTCCTGTTCTTCGACAAAATCACACTATACATGGAATTAATACATTACGTAAACAAGTGTCTCCTTTTTTCATGAAATCTGTACAGCACTTAATTTCATCTCTATGCAGAAAAAAAAACTTTGCATAAGTTATACTGACAAGATACGATTTGGTTCGTTCAAAAACGTAAAAAAAATACTTTTAAACACATTTTCTTTTTTTATTTAAAATAGAAACCTACTAGAAATTCTTACTCAGGTGGACTGCATATTCCAGAATTTTGCTGAGAACAAAACACATGGTATGTGTACAGCATAATGTAGATTATTGTAATCATCGCATTGACAGGATAATTTGTCGTTGTTGTTTTTTTAATGGTTCATGCAAGATAGTCGTAAATGACTTCAGCATTTCCTTGATTTCGTTTCCTGAAAACACGAAAATAGAAAAGTAATATATTAATACAAAACTTTCATAATTAATACAAAGCGTTAGGAACAAATGTGTTTTTTCGGATATAAAAATGTTCAATAAAATTTCACATGTGAATATGCTCGTTCAAGATGTTTTGGTAATACATGTTAACATTGATGAATATATTTCTTTCTTTTTTGCATTTCGTCATATTATGCTCTATATAGGTATATAGAAATACATATTATACTCTATATACGACGTGATATATAGGAATACAAATTTTCCCATATGCATGATTAAACTTGATGATGATTTGCTTGTATTCTAAATTTTAAAAACTTTAGAGTTCTTCTTAATTTGCATGATAACAGGGATAAAAAAAAACCATTCCACATAACTTATTGCTAAAAATTAATAGGAATAAGGATCACACCCTTCAACTAGATATAAAATAACAGTAAAAGGGACCCAAAGAAGTATAAGAAAAAAAATACTTCAAACACTTTTCACTCAAACACATTTACCGGCTACAAAACAAAGCAGCAAATGCACTTTAAGTACATGTGTATTTAATTTTTTATCGATGTTTAGAGTGCATGATATCATTTATATTAATAATTACAAGTGCAAGGATAAATTTGATCTAATAGAAGGAAATCGTTTTTATCCCCAATATGACTTACATGCATGTTGTCTTCGAAAGTATATAAAAAATTAAAACACATTCAAATCATGGAATGCGATAAACTTTGGGTTGCTATATTTGTGAATTTTGTTTTTATATATACAAGTATCGGTTTCAAAAATACTCCAGGGGTCTGTAAAACCTCAAAGTAAGTGTATTCAAGCTTGAGAATACGAATAAGTTTGTTTTAATGTTTTTTGAAAAATATCTATGTTCAAATGCCTTATTATTTAATTATAGGGGAACATTGAGATGTTGTTCAAATTATTTCCTCAAGAACACCTTTTGTTTGCGTAAGCCAATTTTTAACTTCCTAGATCTATTACTATTACTAAATACAAAGTGAAATGTGAATACATAAGAAACAACTTTAAAACGATTTGTCTTGCATTTCTTTTCGAAAAGCAAAGGAAAGGTAAAATTGCAGATGGAAAGTTTGATGGGCAAATAGGACAAAAACTTTTTCACAAACCTATTGTTTAGAACAATTTTCACCGATGACATTGAAAATAAATATTTATCACATAATAACTGTATTTTCCCCCTTTAATATAATCAATTTCAGTTAATATAAAAAGAATCTGAAACTGTTTTGTACAGGAATGTAAATGGATATCTTCAAAACATACACACCAAATAAAATTTATGAAAAACTACTCCTTGTTATTTTCAGCATGTATCGGCACATTTGGAGTGAATTGTTCAGGGGGATGGTTTTTTATGGATTTGGCTGTTCTAGTCAATGTAATTGTACTTCTCAACAATTTTGTGACAGAACATTAGGATGTAGAAAAAGTGGTAAGGGAATATTAATTTTTTCTTCTTCAATGTATTACATGTAAAAATTTATCACAAAATATAAAATCCAATTCTTTGTAACCATCCTTAAATAGAATAAATACAAAATGACTGAAGCTCATTACCATTTTCAAAAACGATGTACCGTTTACGGTCACAGACACTTAGGGGCTAGACCCCCCCTTCCTCCTTTCCATATTTTTTTTAAAATCTTGTTTGTCAATGAAATATAGATATAACGAACAGTATTCAAGATCAAAAGTCCATAAAACAATACAAAATAAGAGCAAAGCAAAAGGGGCCTTCAAAACATTAGAGTTGGGATCAGGTGAGCATCCTCCTGCCGACCAGTCATACCTGTCATGTGGTTCTTGTCATGATCCGGAAATAACGTAAAATCCGTCGTAAATTAGTGTATAAATTATGGATTAACAATTAGTATGATAAACGTCAGGCAGCATTCGACTCAATGATAAATTGTATTTGCTGACAAGGTAATTGTTTCGAACATAGAACTTACGAAATGATGACTTTAAATGAGACCCAGATATTGTTGTTTCATCAACGTGTTTGTTTTCCTCGTTTTAGTAATTGTTCATACGTAGAGCATGCTCTTGTGTATCGAATCAACTGAAAATATAAACTCCATATTCAGGTTATACAGGTATTTTGCTGCATAAGTGAGGGAAGTTGATGATAGAAAAGTTAAAGTAATCACGTTTATAGCAGAGCTTGGTTGTAAGAGAGCCATTAACGTCTTTTTCAAGTTAAATATTCAAATATGAAACAGATGTGTCATCTCAAGCTCAGCAGGATATGTAGTATCGACAATGGAAATTACCATTGTTAATTGACAATACGTCGTCGATATATCTTAATGTCGAGTTGAGGGTCACTGCAGGTGTTTTCTTCTTGATATAACATTCGACTAAACAGAAAGCCAACAACAAAACAGCTCTGTGTGCAACCAGCATGGAAAATAAAGATTCTTAAACCAACAGTTCTTTATGGATTTCAAAATTAAAAAGGGAAAACATTGATTATTTTCTTCCAAAAAACCTTCTGCAAAAAAATATAGTTTTTGACTCAGTCCTATTTGAATGGAATTTAATCGCGGTTTTAACACTAAATATACTTTAATCTGCATTGTAGAATCAATATATAATGTTAGAATTGAAAAATAGGCAGAATCTTAGAAATAAAGATACTGGTCTGGACCAAACTCTGCTATTAGCTCAGGATCGAACCCCTTAGAGGCAGATGATTTGAACAAGAAATTGATACCTGGATTCGTATATATTTTTGGTCTATTTTAATTGTAAATGATTTTAGAATAATACGTTTCTAAAATATTAGGAAATGATATCCTTTCTATGAATTTCAATATGCCACCTATCTACAACAATCCTTATTAATCTAAACAATTTTTGCCATATTAAGTCTATTTTTAGCAATACTTCGATTGAAAATCTATGTGTTTACACTTACTCCTTTTACAAACGTAAACATCGCTGAAGTTGTTATTTTCAGGCATTTTTAAGTTTGTTCCTTAATCTATATGCGTCTTAAACAGCTTTCAATTAGATAAATATAGTACAGAATAAGTACATAGCTAATAATTTACACAGTTCTTTTATTTAATTATTTTGAAAGAATTTAACAATTTCGAATAATAATAAAATTATATTTTCTTCTGTGTCCCAGGCAGACCATTTAAGTTTCGCTGAATTATATTGAAGACTTGTTCCTACCACAAATATATGATCAGCCTAACCATGATAATGAATCAGCTCTATATATTACTTGTAATGATGCTGGACAGAAGAAATGGGGAAAAGAGAAAATCATTGCTGCATCATCCAGCCAGGAAAATGACTATCTGGATTTAGTATAACAGGAAAATAATACATAAAATCAACAACAGTATTTTTTAAATTTCATTTTAGAGAATTTTTGTTGTTATGGGAAAAATGCAAAAAATGAGTTGAGAATGCTGAATAAAACTCACTTGCATATACATGGATTTTTGAACTAGACCTGATCAATATAAACTTTTTTAATCAAAGCTGGTTCTGTTTAATTAGTAATAGTTGATATTGTTGGACTTGAACAATCTCATTAAAAGTCCGCAAAGTGAAATTTCTTTGCTTGTTTTAATGAACTTATCACTACAACGAGAGTTGATGAAGAGAGTAGTGTTCGAAGTGAATGGACGTGTTTTTTCACCGCTCGTCACGGTCGCTGAATTCAGTGCCTATCGTGGCGTTTACTTCTTGGAGACTTAGGAAAGTTAATGTGTTTCTGAAGGTAAATAGGATATAGGACAAAAGTATATCTTGTGTATCTGCTGTAAAACATGGGGAAATCTAGAAACAAGAAACGGAAAGCAAATACGAGCCCTGAGGTGAGTGGGTCAAGTAACAATAACTTGAGTGATATGAGTAATGATAGTGTAAATAATGTTTCTGGTGGACATAACAAGACTTTTTTAAGTCATATAATATCAGCGGCCAACAATGTTCTGTATGGGTCTCAGAATAATGACACGAGAGACGCTGAGGGTGGAAAACAGCAGGGGGATCGGCCATTCGTTACGTCGACACCAAAATGGCGGCCTACCGAATCGGACACGAGTGTTGAGAAGTTAATGGGCACTGTTCTAGAGACAAACCAAAAATTAGATTTTGTGTTAAACAAACTGGACGAGTTAAGTAACATCAAAAGCGTCATTGAAAAGCTGACCGTTCAGGTTTCTAACTTGGAAAAAAGAGTCGGGGTACTTGAGTCGACTTCGAACGACCATACGGAATCCTTAGACTTTTTGTCACATAAAGTCGACGAATTTGGCAAGGAGAAAACTTCTGTAAATTCAGGAGCTGAACGTGAATTAATGAGGCAAGAAAAAATGATCGAGAGTCTTCACAAAAGCATCGACGACCTTAGACGTTCACGGGAGGGGTTGCAAGAGAAAGTGTCCGAGTTACAGTGGCGGTCAATGAAAAATAACCTGGTTTTTACAGGACTTGGAAATGAAACACGTGACGAGGATACAGAAGCCAAACTCAGAGATTTTCTCCGCATTGAGTTGAATATCAGCCACCACATCGAATTCGGAAGTGTACATCGCTTCGGAAAATACCGTAATGATGGGAGGAGACCAATTGTGGCGAGATTTATATATGCCCAAGATCGTACCATGGTAAAGGACAGGGGATATATGCTGAAAAACAAGCCCTACGGCATCCAGGAGCAACTACCGGCTGATATGAGCGAGCGAAGGAGACATCTACTTCCGGTTATGCACCGTCTTCGTGCCGAAGGTAAGCGTGTGAAACTCGTTAGAGACAAACTTATTGTAGACGGCAAGCCTTATATCCCAGACGAGTCTGAGAAACACCCAGAGGAGATGGAATTCAGAACTGACGAGCAACCACCTGACCCAACTGTAAGTGGCAACGCTTAGGGACGCGTTGAGAGTGACCGCAGTGAAATTTCAGTACTATCTTGGAATATAGCAAGATCTCTATCCGAAAAACTGTCTCATTTTGAATTTGTTTCAATCATTACTAGTTATGACGTTATTTGTCTTTGTGAATGCTGGATTAATCCAGACGATGAATTTCATTTGGCAGGTTATGAACATTTCATTGTTCCCAGAAAAATAAAAGGTGGAGGAATTGTAATTTTTTATAGAAGTTTTTTAGGTTCAAGGATAAAATTAGTTAAAAACTTGTTGGATAGTGTAATTTGCTTAAAAGTCGAATGTGAAACCCCAATATTTTTATTTTTTTGTTACATTCCTTCCGAAAATAGTTCTTTTTATGAAAAGGTTGATGTTAATTTTTTTCAATTACTAGAGGAATTGTATAGTGAATTTAAAAATGAAGGTCAGGTATATATTTTTGGAGACTTTAATGCTAGAACAGCGGAGCATGATGACTATATTAAACACGATAAACTTCTACGAGACGGTGCTTATTCAGATTTTTTAAAAGATAATTACGTCGAAGATAATGTTCCGATAAAGCGTAATAATATGGATAAATGTGTAAATGGTTTGGGTAGACAACTTTTAGATTTTTGTAAATCTACTGGCTTTCGAATAGTTAACGGCAGAATAAATGGTGATGAAGTAGGTAATTTGACTTTTTATAGTAAAAGAGGTTTTAGTTTGATAGATTACGTATTGGTTGAAAGTACTCAATTACCCAGTATAAGTAAGTTCAAATCAGGTAATTTTACAGTTTTTTCTGACCATTCACCTGTTTCCTTTAGTGTTTCATTGAGATATTCGACCATTCAGAATAACGAACACGTTGTAAACAATTGTCACGGTAGAGTGAATGCGAGGTCAGTTAAGTGGAAGGACGAAAATTCTTGCCTTGTTAAAGATTGTTTGAACAATAAAATACACGAGCTTCAAAGTATTGTAGATGTAGAGTTTACTTCTATCGAGAGTGTTAATTCTTGTGTTGATAGCTTCTGTGAATTATTAAATACTTGCGTACTCCCTTTCTGTGATGTTCGTGAATCTAACCCACAGCAAGGCATTCATACAAAAAAAATATCTAAAGAATATGAGGATAAACCATGGTTTAACGATAAGTGTAAACATCTTTATAATGAGTACAAGCAAAAACTAAATGTGTTTAATGCAAATAAAACATCAGAAAATAGAGAGGTTCTTTCAAACGCCAAACAAACTTATAAAAAATTTGAAAATAAACTTAAACGACAGTACAAACGCCATGAGGGCGATATGCTTACTTTTTTGAAGAAACAGAACCCAAAACAATTCTTTAAACTTTTTAAAACAAAAAAGACAAACCATGTTGATTGTAATTTAAATTTAGAAGATTTCTTCACTCATTTTAAAAATCTCGGTTCTAACACGGGCGACAACTTGAAAAAAGAATTTTATTCGGATGCTGTATACGACGAGTTGGATACAGAGATCAGTTACGAAGAAATATGCACAGCAATTAAAAAGTTAAAAACAAATAAAAGTTGTGGAGAAGATTGTATTGTTAACGAACTGTTTATGAAATGCCGCGACGAATTGCTCCCGCTGCTACATAAACTCTTTAATAATATTTTTAACTCTGGTTTTTACCCTGAATCATGGTCAAAATGTTTCATTACTCCATTGTTTAAAAAAGGAGATAAGAATGATGTTAACAATTATCGTGGTATATCTATTGTAAGCTGTTTTGGTAAATTATTTACAAGTGTTCTAAACAATAGGATACTGGAATGGGAGCACTCTTATGATATATTGACGGATGCACAATTTGGGTTTCGTAAAGGAATGTCAACAACTGATGCTATTTTTGTTCTACAATCGCTTATAAATAAGTACCTTTCTAATAAGAAAAGATTATATTGCTGTTTTGTTGACTTTCAAAAAGCATTCGATTCTGTTGATAGGATAAAATTATGGCAAAAATTATTTCATTTAGGCATCCAAGGTAAAATGTTAAAGATAATCAAATCCCTATACAATAATGTTAAAAGTTGTGTTAAATACAATGGTTTCCTCAGTGATTACTTCCACAATGATATAGGTTTAATGCAAGGGGAAACATTATCACCAATATTATTTTCATTATATGTAAATGATTTCGAGGTTGGTTTTATATCAGATAACTGTCCATATATTGATTTACAGATGTTAAATTTATTCATACTTATGTATGCAGACGACATGGTTATTTTTGCTGAATCTCCAGAAGGCTTACAAAAAATGTTAAACACACTGTACAATTATACTGAAGAATGGAGCCTTTCTGTTAATGTAACAAAAACAAAGATTGTTGTCTTTAGAAATGGTGGTAAATTACGCAATAACGAATCCTGGTTCTATAATAATGCTGAATTAGAAATTGTGAATGAATTTAAATATCTAGGTATTTTATTTAACTTTAATGGGAAATTTTTAAAAACGCAGAAGCATGCTGCTGAACAAGGAAGAAAAGCTATGTTTGCTATTTCAAGTAAATTAAAGAGGTATGAATTTAATGTAGAAACTCTATGTTCAATTTTTGATACATATGTATGTAGCGTATTACTTTATGGAACTGAGATATGGGGTTTTCATAGATGTTCTGACGTAGAAAAGGTACATTTAAATTTCTGTAAAAATACTCTAGGTGTGGGGAAGAAAACCTCAAACAGTTTGATTTATTCAGAGCTCGGGCGTTTTCCATTAGCAGTTACAATGAAATTAAGAATTTTCAAATATTGGATCAAACTGAGAACAACTGAAAATTGCATTCTTAAGTCCTGTTATGAAAGCATGGTATTACATAATGACAAATGGATTTTACAAATTAAAAAAGAATTGTCCCTCTTAGGTCTAGGTCAACTTTGGACAGAGGATAATTTAAATGATAGATCTTATCTCATTATAAAACAACGACTGTTAGATGTTTCTAGGCAAGCTATATTAGAAAATATATCAAACTCTTCAAAGTGTTATTTATATCAACATTTAATTGACAATTTCTGTTTGCAATGGTATTTAACAAAACCTACTGACAAAAAATTAAGACAGCTATTAACAAAATTCAGGTTATCTAATCACACGTTGAATATTGAAACAGGTCGACACCATAACGTACCTAAAAATAATAGATTATGTACATGTTGTAATCTCCATGATATAGAAGATGAATTTCATTTTATTTTGAAATGTCCATTGTATATTGATATAAGAAAGAAATTTTTGAAAAAGTATTATTATACTAGGCCTAGTGTCTTTAAATTAATTCAGCTGTTAAGTTCTCATAATATTAAAGATCTTGTAAATTTGGGCAAATTTTTGAACGCAGCAACAATGTTAAGAAAAAGTAAAATTGATGTATAGAATTATTCCCATGTATGTGTTCTTTACGTTCACTCTCTCTGTATGTTTTTTCTTTTTGTTATTATCATGTTTGTTGTATAACTCTGATGGGCCAGTTGGCTTAAAGAAATAAAGAAACTGAAACTGAACGACAACCTATCATTGGTTCGTATTTTTAATTAATATGTTTCAGTCGAATAGTTAAATATTGCCTTTTTTACTTAATTTTACTTGATTTCAATATAAAGGGGCTATGGTGGGTCTTGGTCGATAGACAGAATATGCCCACTCCAGGTCATTTCAAACCACTTTCGTTCTTTTTCAGAAGTCTCTCGGTTTTCGTCTCGTCCCTTCAGGCTCATTCTGTCTGCTGAATTTTTTTCCGACTGAACTCTCTATTTTCTTTATTCTTATAAAATCATAGCAATATAATTTAAATATAAATAGCTTTAAAGGTTTTGCGGAATAAAATGAAGAAAATTAGAGAACGCACTTGAATACAAGTATTTGCACCTTTTGAAAATACACTCTGTCGCTTGATATGTAAAGGAAATATACTTATATCCGTACAATGCCGTTATGTTTAACTATCTTTTCAATATTATTTTTTCCAAATACGACCACTTCAAAAAGTGTTCAAAAACATGATAATTCTTTCCTCATTAATGACTATCTGTTATGCATGTTCAACTTCATAACATATTCTATGTTGTGCCGTTAATTTTTAATGAAATTTCCCTTACAAAAATTTACTATAGTTAGCTAAAGTTTACTAAAGTTAACTAAAGTAACTTCTTTGGTACTTTGATTTACTTTGGCACTATAATTTTTTTAAGATTTTGAACCTAAATATGTCCTACATGTAAATTACCTACCTTTGATGTTATTTATTTGATATGTGAATATATAAGAGATATTTATTATTAGTATCAAAAAAATTGTTTGTAGAATTTAAGAAAAAAAAAACAATATCAATCTCGAATTCATAGTAAACTACTTTGATTTAATATAGTGAAATCTTTGATTTACTATAATTAACTGTAGTACTTTTTATAATGATGTAATATTTGAACTTTACAGATGTTGGGGAAAAATTGGAATTTTCCCAAGGGACATAACTATGTCAAAAAGGATCGATTGTACCCAAAACAAAACTTGACCTAAATTTTCTTATGATTAATCGGTATGTCAAATTTTATTTTAATGTGTGCAACCTCTGGAAAGAAAATGAACAGAAACTGCAAATTATTGGAATTTGTCTATGTCCAATTGGCATAACTCTGTCCAAATGGCTTGATCGACCCAACAACATAACTTGACTCATATTTTCTTATGTTAAATCTATATACCAAATTTCAATTCAATATATGTGCAACCTCCGCAAATGAAATGAACGGAAACTGCAACTACACTGTTATTGGAATTTTTAAGTCCAAGGGGCATATCTCTGTCCAAAATATCTCGATCGTACCGAAAACAAAACTTGACCTAGATATTCTTATATTATATATAGATCTGTATACCTAATTTAATTTCAATATGCGCAACCTCTGCAAAGAAAATGAACGGGAACTGATGGTGGACCGAATGACAGCAGCAAAGCAATATTCCCTCCCTTCTTCGAAGGGTGTTATAAATATTAAATTGATATTGCTCCTTTTTCTCCAAGGAGAGGGCAGAAAATTTAGAAATATTATATAAGTGGGTTGACATAAAATCTTTTCGGTGAAAATGTAGGACAGGAAAGTAAAAAGTGAATAAAATATCATAAGTAGTATGGATTCAAGTTTCTTGAAATGACCACAAAAAAAAGAGAAAAAAAAAGAAAAAATACTCACTAGTATATTGATAAGTTCCATTCTGAGGAGGTTCCATTTAAATAAAAAAAAAATACAGGAAAAAAACACTGATCAATAAATCATACATCTGTACTCTGTGTTAAATGTTTCTAATAGATTATTTAGGAAGATGAAGAATTCATATGATTTTATTGTTTGTTTGTTGTATCCATCATCTCAAGACATTTTACTCATATGGATACGCCACCACTTGCCGATACTCGGCACCCACGGCAACGGAGCAGTGAGGCATCCTTTTAGTGCCAACACCTACTATAACACGGGGCTTCGCTCGTTATACGGTAAAATGGACATGGTTTACAAATTTCGAATGATATCTGGTTGAATGTTTGTTTTTTTACGTCCCATTCAAGAATTGTTCAATCATTTAAAGACGTCACTGACTTTAAATTAAGACCTTTACTTGGTACTCAGGACAATTGAGCAGTGAGGGATATTCATTGTGCCGTGCTAAGGGGTCTCGGTTTTAATGTGAAAGGGACAGTTGCTATCTATTTTATTTATCGACATAGGTCAGTCGCGGTCAAGATTCGAACTCTCGGCCCTCCAATCACTGAGCGAGCGCTCCATTAACTTGTCTACTATGACGACGAATATAAAGTGAAAAATAGTTCTAGAAAATAGAACCGTTAAAAGCATAGACATAATTACCTTCTACAAATGATTTGAAGTACTATAAATTGAATAACCAACCAACCCTCTGACAAAAACCTTTACTTTCTCCCTATGTACATTGCTCAGAAGTAACATATTTTATTGCAGGATCCACTTCCAATATCCCTAAACCATTAATTAAAATTGAACGTTGTTATCTATACGAGGGTTGTCCCGTAAAATCGTAGACAAAGCGTTTTTCTCGAAAAGTAATGGGCGCACTTAGCTGAAAATTTCAGTAAATGTTTATTTATTATATTTAAGTGCATAATAATTTTTTTTATAAAATATCGGCAAAAATAAAGATTTTATTATGCTTGAATGTGCACGGGGTATTGTCCTACGGCGCACGGATAAAAAACCAAGGTTTTGTTAAAAAATACACAAGTTTGAATTCAAAATAAAAGTTTTAAATACATAAGATTTGGATTAAAATTATCCTAATTCAATTCCACAATCAATTTTGTAGTCTTTGTAAAAATTTTAAGGCATTTGGTTAATTTTTGGCAGTTTCTCGAGCATTCGAAATGGGAAAGTGGTAAACACAACACACGAAAAATGAGGACGTTTTACGACGTTACGGCGCACCGGAGAGCAGTTCCGTTTTAATTCGATGTTGTAATGACACCTTTAGAGACTTGAAATGACCATAGAGGAAAAAAGATTATAAAAATATCACCATATTTTAAGTATACAAATGAAATAGGAGTTTTCTTAGCGAAGTCTTTTTGATCGAGTCCCTGGTGAGTACAAAACATACGGACAATCTCCTAATGTAATAGCAAAAGACGCTGTCACAGTAGACCGCCGATATGAGATTTTCTTTTAGTTGAATGATGGTGAGAATATTGTCCGTAACTTACTGATAAATCTTCAGAAGATCGCATAAGGGTGCCAATTGGTTCTTCGACTGTTTATGGAGACTAAAGAATGTATATCAATGAAATTCCTAAATTTAAGTCGGACTCATCCAACTTCATTTTCAGCAAAGATAAAAAGTGACGCTGTTTTAAACACTTTGACGTTATAATCCATGCGCCGTAAGGTGATACAATACATGGCTTAAAATCTCATAATTTGTTTATTTATGCATATATTAATCTGAAATTTGCTGTGTATATTATTAATAAATCTTCAGAAGATCGCATGAGGGTGCCAATTGGTTCTTCGGCTGTTTATGGAGACTAAAGAATGTGTATCAATGAAATTCCTAAATTTAAGTCGGACTCATCCAACTTCATTTTCAGCAAAGATAAAACGTGACGCTGTTTTACACACTTTGACGTTATAATCCATGCGCCGTAAGGTGATACAATACATGGCATAAAATCACATAATTTGTTTATTTATGCATATATTTATCTGAAATTTGCTGTGTATATTACTAAAATATATACTAAATAATAGTGAAAATTTCAGAACGCAGTGAAGTTAATTTTTTACACTAGACAACTTGTCCACGATTTTACGGGACAACCCTCGTATGTTCAATTTGTGTATTGCAAAATTATGTATAGATTAAATAATGTACTTATATGTAGTAATATAATTTAAAAAAAAACATTTCGTAAACCCCAGAGGCATTTGTTCCTCTTTTTCGAGTGGCAACAGTTATTGGTTTATGATTTGAGGGCATGTTTGTGGTATCTTCCGTACTGTTCTATATTTATTTGTGTACAATGTATAATGTTTTGTGTTACTAATACAAAGGATATTTGTTCCTGTTAATGCCAACCTTCTTATAACATTTTTCTAGTTAAATTTATTTTCAGATTTAATTTTATGTTCCCTCATTCCACAAAAAAAAATCATAAACAATTGTTGAAATAAATAATGTCAGCAAAAATTTTTTGTATAGTTTCTCAATTTTTTAATAGTCCTAGCTTCTCAAAAGTTGATATATATATTGAAATGTAATAAATATAATAATTTACATATTCCTTTTTAAAATCTCATCCTAGCCTGCTTTTACCTACGTCAACAAACTTATAAATTAACTACCCAGTAAGCATGTGTCTACGTTGATATAAATCACACTGTAATATTAACCACATAATACTAATAATGCATTGTATGTTGTTTTTATAATGTCCCATACGAGTATTTTCACACAAACATACATGTGTATTAGTATACCGAGCCTCAGATTAAGACCTTTACTCCGCCCTCATTCATATTGAACAGTGATGGATCTTGATCGTTACACAGTATCTCGCATTATATGGGGGCTCTCTACAACGTCACAACATGGCACACTTCGTTTCGAAATGACATTTTGGTCTAAAATTATCATATTCTGTCCTGTAATAACTCATTAAACACCAATGAATTAGCGGGTATGACCAGTATTCCATTTGTATCGACAAAGCGGTGAGGGTGGCAAGGATATATCTATTCTTTATGCATGATTTGTTTGTTTATATTTTAGATACTATATTTGCGAAAATTTAGCAAAAAAGTCTATAATTAAAGTTATGAAAAATAAGGCTTTTCATCATCAGATGTTTCTATAAAGTCCTTTATTCATGCTTCTTCTGTAATTGAATTTTTCCTGCACTTCTCCTTCCCTTCATATTTTGTGGTTTTGGAAAGTATTCCTTTTTAAGACTCTCTGTATGTCACACATTTTTTTCCCCACATTTTTCTTTTGAAAACCTACATGTATTGCTTTGAATTGTCAAGAACATGTACATGTATCATTTTAAAGCCTTGGTATTTGAAACAACACAAATATTAAAGCAGAACAAAAATTATATAAAAATCACAAAAAATAATAAGAGAAAAACACATACATTGGTTTTACCGTTTTGTCTTTATTATGACTTTCTTTTTTTTAATTACCAATGTATTATGTCAAAATTATCCCATGAGACATATTGAGTTTGTTAACATTAAAGCAAAATGCATCCTTCAAGAACTGTTCAATTGTATACATGTAGGCGTTAATATTTAAATGACAACTCTCTATCTTCAATTCAGAGATTTATTTTGAAACATTACTTTTGCAAATTAAATACCCCTTGGTATCGTTTTTAGCTCAATTTAATGATATTTATGTACAAAAAAATTACAAATAGTGCACTTTAACTGAATTAAAAATACACATCAACTTTGCATTAAACATTGTATTTATTTTTTACAAGGTTGTCAAAAAAGGCAAAATCTTTAATTTTCTGGGAATTAAGGCATTTCAGGAAAAAGGAAGTAAAATAATTAGATTCCTTGTGATAAAGATGTAATTAGAGGGAAGAAATCTAAAATAGTCCTTAAGCAAAAAAACAAATAAAAACAACAACAACAATAAAACAAACAAACAAACAAACATAAACGAGTAATCTAAAAAAAACTCAAAAGAATATCTAATTTTATTTTCTAAATTCTTCATAATATTTTTAGATTAACCTTTGTGTATTGTTTATATCTTTTCAAAAATCACCTTGCAGAAAGCGTAACATTTACTTGTGAAAAATAAAACTATTTTCATTAAACCTGTATAAATTCTAATTTGATACTTCTGTTATGCCTTCTGGGTTTTTTTTTCGATACAGATTGGAACATAAACAAGAGGCCCACAGGCCTTTTAGGTCACCTGAGTATTGTGTAACAACATTCAAACAATTAAATTTGAATCGTGTTTTAAACCAGAGGCCATGAAATTCACAATTCATAATTTAAAAAAAAAGGGCACCATTGCTTATCATTATTATTTACTTAGCATGCTTACTCTTTTTACTTAATACCAAGAGGTAGATCAGAGTAATAAAGAGAAAATGCACATCCACTTTATACATGGTTGTGCACCCCACCCCAAAGGAACCACTGACCCAGGGGCAACATATTTCAAAATTTTGCAAATCTTATCAATCATAAAATAGTTGACTAATACCAAAGAGCAGATTTCAAAACCCCCCAAGAGCCCCGCCCTAACACCAGAACCCCTGACCGTGGGGCCATAAAATTCACAATTTTGGAAAAGGCACTCTTGCATATCATAACTATGTGCTTAGTTAGTTCATTTAATACCCAGGAGAAGAGAAGAAGATTTTCAAAGAATAAATGCATTTTCACTATATAATCATTAGAGCCCCACCCTAGCCCTAGAACCCCTGACCCTGAGGCCATGAATTTCACAATTTTGGTAGAGAACTCAATGCTCATTACATTCATGCTAACAGTTTGACTGCTTGATGTCCAGGAGTAAAGAAGAAGATTTTTGAAGATTGCAATAATTACAGTGGTTTTGGCCCCACCCCGCAGGTCCCAGGGGGGCGGGGACCATGAAATTCACAATTTTTGTTTCCCTTTACCCGTAGATGCTGTATACGTAATTTGGTTGAAATTGGTTCAGTGGTTTCAGAGAAGAAGCTGAAAATGTTCAAATGTTAACACACGACACACGACGGACGACGGACGACGACGGACGATAACGGATGGCAATAGGTCACCTGAGTTTCTCAGGTGACCTTATAAAAGGTTGAAATTCAAATTTTGTAAGATTCCAAAGATTTACATTGTTTGATCTCGTACCTATTTGTGTAAAATATAAGTGAAAATTAGGGATGTAAACGAATATTCGAGTACTCGCCTATCGTTCGATCATACCGACTATCGACTAAAATTTATTAAGTCGTTTGTTCGTGTTTCATCACAGAAATTTTGAATTCAAGGCAATAAACTAATATTTGCCTATTTCATTTTTTTCATGTGTGAAAGTAAGGGAATGGTTTAACAGAGAATAATTTCATGTGTAAAATTAAGGGGATCGTATAACAGTTCAAAGGAAATTATTTGTACGTCGATGTATGTTCGGCAAACATGTCTTCAAAATCTACAGTTTTGGTATAGCTTAAAAAAAGCAAACAAAGTTATCAAGCTTACGGATGTGAAACAGAACTTGTATTCTGCAGTGTAACATCAAACATGATGTATCATATGCCGAATCAGACCAACATATACACAGTCCTCAGGTGAAACTTTCCTAAAGTATAGTTCTCCGCAAAAATGACAAAAAAAAGCAGATTAGGAAAGAAAATCAAACATGTTTATTAAATATTAATAATTGTCTTCCTCTTACTGTTTTAAATGGAGAGGGTATTTGTTTAGTTTAAATTATTTGTAGATTCAAACTAAGATATGACGTGATACAACTATTCAGAGAGAATATTAATTAAATGGCTATTACAAAATTGTAAATACATGTAAATTGGGGTTAGTTATGAGAGTAATTAAACAGTGTTTTCTTTTTCTGATATTAATTTCATACAATCGTTGATTGTTTGTACAAAATTTCATAATTAAGATTTATCTCAAGCTCTCGCTCTCTCTTTGTTTTTATAAGATACACGCTTTAATTGTTTACATGTCAAAGATCATTGACGGACACGTAGAAATTGGCTTCAATTATGGGGTACATGTACTTCCGTTATTTGTAAAGAGAGGACAAATACCAGCGTTTGATATCCTGCATTTAGACAAAATGTGCAGCTAAATTAAATATATCTATTTTGAAATTAAATATATTGGATGCACAGTTTTAGAATTGTACTACGTACATGTTTACGATTCAGAAATTCGTTGTTTAATGGTGATAGCGTAGGTTAAATATTGTAAACTAGTCTGTAAAAGACAAAGAATGAAAATAATATGAAAAAATTATTAAAATTAAACGAATATTCGACTATCATTCGACTAAAGCATTCAAATATTCGACTAAGCTGTCCGAGTAAAATTGACATCCCTAGTGAAAATAAATACAAATTTGAATTTTCCATAAAATAAAATTTTGCAAAATTTGCTATTACAATTTAATTCATTATTACGCTATAGAATTCCCTTCAGAATATCCAATACAGTGTATTCGAATTCATTGTAATTCAACGTAATGGCTAGGTTCTTTTGAAAGTGTGCTGTATGCGTTTGTAACATGAAATTCTTCAGCCTGGTCATAAAGACGTCTTGTTTGGTTTCTTTTGCTGTAAAATTAAACTTGATAGTTTATTTCATATTATATTAATTGCAAACGTAAACAATGTCATAAATTTAAAGCAATAAGTTATTATTTTGTGTAAAATCATAACTATTGTTCATTGCAGTGCATTATTTTTTTCTTTTGCTTACAATATCTTAACACCCAACACAATTGTTAATGCACATCCCAAAATTAGAGAAGAGGAAGATGCGATGCCTATGACAATCCAAGCAAGGCTAAATTGTTGTATTTGATCTTCATCATTTGGGGGCATCGATGAATTGGAAGAGATGTTATATGTTTGGAAATACCATGTCGTCTCTTGCATTATCGTTGACCCAACTGTCACTGTAAATAATAAAACAATACCCTAAATACCATCCTTAAAACATTGCACTGAAATGAGACATCAAACAAGAGATTCTCTTCGGTATATTTTATCCTTATTTTTTGCTTGTCATTGAAAGCATTGAGAGCTTTTCTCGTTTTAAAAGGGTGCGAGATTCTTTCTTCCTCTAAAATTTAGCATATAAACCTTTTGATAATTTATTCATACACTTCTTTAAAAATGAATGCTATACCTCTTCCTCCTCAACAGTTTTCCTTTTAGAATGCATGGGAAATACCTTTGTCTATTCTTACTTCAAAAAAATCATAACCCTGAGGTCTTTTCAACGAGCGAACGTTCGTAATCGCGCTCACAAATAATCCTCATACCTCCAATAGAAATGTTCACGAGCGCTCGCTCTGTTGAACAGGTCTCTGATATAGGTATGCATTTTAATATTTTCTTTAACTGCTTGACTCTTGTATAAGTATATTCAATACATTCGACATTTCCTACGTACACTTTTCTTTTTTGTGTAGTAATATCTCACAACCACCTGTATATGGAGTTTATTTATCAGTTGATTCGATACGCAAGAGAATACTTACGAACATTTTCGAAAAAGAAGCAAGCTATTCACAACCAAGTTGAGGAAATAAGAATATCAATAATCTGTTGAAAGTCATCAGTTCGCAAGTTATATGGTCGATACGAATGACCTTGACAACAAATGCAATCTGTCAGTAAATGCTGAATCACATTTTCAAAACAGATTGTCAGGCAATTATTTACACAGTGATTTACCTATTGATTTTTCTGTTTTTTCCGATCATGACAAGGAACACACGGTGGGTGTGACTTATTAGCAAGGGATGCTCACTCCTTCAGGGCACCTGATCCCACCGTTTGATGTTTCAGAGGTTTGTGTTTGCTCTGCTTCCGCTTTGTTTGAATTGAATATTGAGACTTTATACTGTTTGTTATCTCTATATCTAATTCTCCTAGTTATTTTTTTATTTTAATGTTTTCTTTGTATTATATCCAACATTCTATGAATAATACCATTTATTTGTGTAAATACCAAAATACAAGATACTGGAAATAAAGATATGAGGATGTTCTTTTATTATGTTGAATTAAACTTTGATTTACCTTTTTCCTCACTTGTTATGCATGATCCATTGAAATTATCACACGTCGCGCATTTACATTCATTGAGACACTTAAGTCCATAAAATCCAGAGGGACATATTTTGGTACACTGAGGTCCAAAAAATCCAATACATGCTGAAAATTCTCAATTCTTATTTGTAAATTTTCATATCTAAATTACATGTCATTGAAATAATGATGCTGATAAAAATACCGGTATATTAAAGAAGTAATATTTTTAGGAGGTCACTTAAAAAAATAATTTTGCATGAACACATCTAATACTTACATGCATGCCCGATGCAATACATTTCTAACATTTAATTTGAATATATATGTCGTTATATTATTTAACATTTTAATTAAACACTAAATCTAATACTCACGCTCACATCTGTCTCCATTTTTTATATAATCCGTGCAGCATTTTGAATCACCTCTAGAAAAAAATAAAGGCATACAGAAATATTGAAAATCTGTTATATAAAATATTAACAGTATTTATGGTATTTATGCGCGGTATGATAATTTGTCGGCACGGCCAGGTGTGTTATAGGACCGAAAACATCCCAAAATATGAATTCAATGCTTATATTTACATTCTCTAATTTTTGCATGCAAGATAGTCGTAAATGACTTCAGCATTTCCTTGATTTCGTTTCCTGAAAACACGAAAATAGAAAAGTAATATATTAATACAAAACTTTCATAATTAATACAAAGCGTTAGGAACAAATGTGTTTTTTCGGATATAAAAATGTTCAATAAAATTTCACATGTGAATATGCTCGTTCAAGATGTTTTGGTAATACATGTTAACATTGATGAATATATTTCTTTCTTTTTTGCATTTCGTCATATTATGCTCTATATAGGTATATAGAAATACATATTATACTCTATATACGACGTGATATATAGGAATACAAATTTTCCCATATGCATGATTAAACTTGATGATGATTTGCTTGTATTCTAAATTTTAAAAACTTTAGAGTTCTTCTTAATTTGCATGATAACAGGGATAAAAAAAAACCATTCCACATAACTTATTGCTAAAAATTAATAGGAATAAGGATCACACCCTTCAACTAGATATAAAATAACAGTAAAAGGGACCCAAAGAAGTATAAGAAAAAAAATACTTCAAACACTTTTCACTCAAACACATTTACCGGCTACAAAACAAAGCAGCAAATGCACTTTAAGTACATGTGTATTTAATTTTTTATCGATGTTTAGAGTGCATGATATCATTTATATTAATAATTACAAGTGCAAGGATAAATTTGATCTAATAGAAGGAAATCGTTTTTATCCCCAATATGACTTACATGCATGTTGTCTTCGAAAGTATATAAAAAATTAAAACACATTCAAATCATGGAATGCGATAAACTTTGGGTTGCTATATTTGTGAATTTTGTTTTTATATATACAAGTATCGGTTTCAAAAATACTCCAGGGGTCTGTAAAACCTCAAAGTAAGTGTATTCAAGCTTGAGAATACGAATAAGTTTGTTTTAATGTTTTTTGAAAAATATCTATGTTCAAATGCCTTATTATTTAATTATAGGGGAACATTGAGATGTTGTTCAAATTATTTCCTCAAGAACACCTTTTGTTTGCGTAAGCCAATTTTTAACTTCCTAGATCTATTACTATTACTAAATACAAAGTGAAATGTGAATACATAAGAAACAACTTTAAAACGATTTGTCTTGCATTTCTTTTCGAAAAGCAAAGGAAAGGTAAAATTGCAGATGGAAAGTTTGATGGGCAAATAGGACAAAAACTTTTTCACAAACCTATTGTTTAGAACAATTTTCACCGATGACATTGAAAATAAATATTTATCACATAATAACTGTATTTTCCCCCTTTAATATAATCAATTTCAGTTAATATAAAAAGAATCTGAAACTGTTTTGTACAGGAATGTAAATGGATATCTTCAAAACATACACACCAAATAAAATTTATGAAAAACTACTCCTTGTTATTTTCAGCATGTATCGGCACATTTGGAGTGAATTGTTCAGGGGGATGGTTTTTTATGGATTTGGCTGTTCTAGTCAATGTAATTGTACTTCTCAACAATTTTGTGACAGAACATTAGGATGTAGAAAAAGTGGTAAGGGAATATTAATTTTTTCTTCTTCAATGTATTACATGTAAAAATTTATCACAAAATATAAAATCCAATTCTTTGTAACCATCCTTAAATAGAATAAATACAAAATGACTGAAGCTCATTACCATTTTCAAAAACGATGTACCGTTTACGGTCACAGACACTTAGGGGCTAGACCCCCCCCCCCTTCCTCCTTTCCATATTTTTTTAAAAATCTTGTTTGTCAATGAAATATAGATATAACGAACAGTATTCAAGATCAAAAGTCCATAAAACAATACAAAATAAGAGCAAAGCAAAAGGGGCCTTCAAAACATTAGAGTTGGGATCAGGTGAGCATCCTCCTGCCGACCGGTCATACCTGTCATGTGGTTCTTGTCATGATCCGGAAATAACGTAAAATCCGTCGTAAATTAGTGTATAAATTATGGATTAACAATTAGTATGATAAACGTCAGGCAGCATTCGACTCAATGATAAATTGTATTTGCTGACAAGGTAATTGTTTCGAACATAGAACTTACGAAATGATGACTTTAAATGAAACCCAGATATTGTTGTTTCATCAACGTGTTTGTTTTCCTCGTTTTAGTAATTGTTCATACGTAGAGCATGCTCTTGTGTATCGAATCAACTGAAAATATAAACTCCATATTCAGGTTATAAAGGTATTTTGCTGCATAAGTGAGGGAAGTTGATGATAGAAAAGTTAAAGTAATCACGTTTATAGCAGAGCTTGGTTGTAAGAGAGCCATTAACGTCTTTTTCAAGTTAAATATTCAAATATGAAACAGATGTGTCAGACTCTGTGGTATCTTTCATCTCAAGCTCAGCAGGATATGTAGTATCGACAATGGAAATTACCATTGTTAATTGACAATACGTCGTCGATATATCTTAATGTCGAGTTGAGGGTCACTGCAGGTGTTTTCTTCTTGATATAACATTCGACTAAACAGAAAGCCAAAGATATGGTAAGGAAAAGGATAAGGAATTATAATCATCTCATTAAACATTTAAATTAAATGCTCAGCAAAGTGTCAACATAGCAAAACCAAAGACCGTATAAAACGTCATGGGTCTGGAAGAAGGACGCATATTTTTCCGTTACACGTTACACCGTCTTGTGTCTTGTGTCAGTGATAAACGAAGTCCTCGTAGTCAAATTGAGTATAAATCAAAAGCCTTACAATCAGTATCATATACGTTTGTCAAAACCATTTACAGGTTATTTTTCCATATAAGCTTTAAGGTTCGATATATTTCAGTGATCAAAAGACAACACGGAGTCTGAATTTACGTGATAAAAATGATTTTTTTTTAAAAATTCTGTTAGTGTAATTTTATATTAATTAATATAATTTAATACGTGTTCAAATTTCAGTTTGGACGATATTGATGGAATCTTATTTTTAATATTTTATAGAAATTAAAAGGAATGAAACGAATCACAACTACGTTGAAAAAATCCTGCCTGTTGTGTTTGGATTGATGTTTAGTGTGTGCTCAATCTTGGTGCTCATTAATGTCTTCTTCTGTAAGAGGTATTATATTGTTTTCGTATATACAAGTATGCTGTATTACTTGTCAAATATCAACATCAATATACTGTTAAGTTTGCAGCTGGTGCACGTAAAAGCTGATATAATTCGGGTTTATAATAGTCTATATAACGAGGTTGGATCCTTTTTTTAAAGCTTAAACTTCTTTTTGTCAAGTACATGTATATTTTTAGTTTTTACATACATAGCGTGAGAAAAAATCAAAACAAAAACTGGGGTCGATATAATATGATCTTTTTGTACAGAAATTATGTCTTAATCAAAAATCACATCTTCCACGTTTCTACGGAAGCCCAATAGTGCAAACCAAAAATATATAAAGAAAAACGAAATTAATATATAAAGAGAAACGAAATTATTAAATAAAGGAAAACGAAATTAATATATAAAGAGAAAGCGCAAGTTTAGAAAATTATCTCACCTGTATGAAATGCAACTAAGACAGTCAAGATTCAGCTTTCCACTGAAATCTTGTCTATCCCGGCCGTTCATTTCATACTAGGTTTGCATCTCCATATTTGTAACTTCTTCGAAATTTGCAATAATTACTCTTAATTTTAATTTTAATTAATGTTATTCAGACCTTGAGTACGTTTTAAACTTCTTATGCACTTTTAAAATAATTATGAATCTTTTGCATAATTTTGAAATATTGTTTTCCGTAGTTAATTTATCCCAACATCTGAACTCTGGTCATTCCAATCTCATTGGTTGCTTCTTCCTCCTAACCAAATACATCTTCCGATAAACAAGTAAACAACTGCATTCTAATGAATCGCATGTTCTGGGAATCGTTCGATCAGGTTAAAAGGTCACCCTAGAGGACAGCATCTATGTGTTTATTTTTAGGTCTTCACAGCTCGCGTTATCTTTCTCTGCCGAAGAGTGCAAAATACACAAAGACGTGTTACAATCTTATTTCAGTGCAATTTTTGTTATGATAATATCATTGCTCAAACTACCTCTAGGTTTTTTTTTATAATATTCATAATAATTATGAAATATATTTAACGTATTTTTCACTGTAATTTTCTTTTCAAATCCTATGTACAAATGTGTAAAGTGCCATCCATGTGCAAATGTGCGAAATAATAAGTGTCATTCATGTACAAACGTGCGAAGTAAACAGCTAACTCACAACAAATGCTTGACACAATATCGGCTTATGACTTTTTAAGTGCTAATGTAAATGACACGGTGAGGATTTAAACTGCATAAGCTTTTGATGACAGTTCAACCTTTTTTGGAAAAGTCACATTGACCCACTCGTGACATGTTCGCATTTCACTTAGCCTCATATCTTCTTTTTTTATTATGATAAAAGTAGAGGAAAAAGAGTAATAAATCCTTATCTCCATCAGTCCAGACACGTAAAATTTTGCTTAGGATTCTTCATGCTAATTGCTTGTCAAAAGAAATTATACCGTATAAGTGGAAATTTTAGCGAGACGCAAATTTAGCGATTGGTCCTTAAAAAGTGGTATTTTATTTTCAGCGAAATGTAATTTTAGCGTTTATAAAATGCTTACTTACAAAGCCATTAAATGTACAAATAAAAGGGAATTAATTTTTAGGCAAACTATATTTATAATTTTTTTCATATATCTTCTTATGTTTGAGTAACGTGGTAGTTATAACAATGCAAGCATTTTTAGATTGTTTAATTGAATTATAGCGAATATTTACTAATTTTGGATAAGATGAAAAGAGTCTTATGCACATAATTTACAAGGAGCAGGGAGAAACCACAGTAATCTTAAAACGACAATATCAACCTCGCTTTTTAGACGAATATTGTACTCCTTGGAAAGCTAGATCATAGTGTGCCCTCAACCGTAAAATTTCGGATTGCTTTATTATTATTTTTTTTAAAGGATAGTCGATTTAAGAATTAAAATCTTCACCACAAAATATAATTGTAATCAAAGCTGTAAATTCTAAAAAAAAAATTAGGATAGGAAACAATATCACAGACGCCTCATACCTTGAACGTTTTTGATAATAATTCATTTTTCTATTGTAATACAAATACACGTTAGAAAATTTTAAAAAAAAGTACAACTTTTCTGCGTTTATCCTAAATAAAATCGTCAAAATTGCGAAATTTCTAATTTCTTTTTCACTGAATTGTCGTATCTGACGTCACAGCAGTGTTTCGACAGCATACGAATTTCGCTTGAAACATCCTAACAATAATGCTTATTATACCCATGCTTTAAAAACTGCAGTGTATTGATTGAAATTTAATGAGACTTTCACAGAATGTTTGTTTAATAGGACCATTGTGAACCTACTATTTTATTTTACTTTTTTTCCCAGATCAAAACATGGACTTTGCCATCACCTGGGAGGCGGGGTAGCATAAAAACTAATTTAGCTATATCTTGTATAAACATATGTACACATAATGACCGGATAGTTAAAGTTCACTTAGACAGGAAATAATATTAATTTGAGATTTTTAAAACTCTAAATATGTTCTTTTAATATTACAGCCTGTGAAGTGGGCACATATGGCGACAACTGTTCAGGTGGACCTTGTCCTTATGGTTCTTATGGCTTTGGATGTCTAAGGAAATGTAACTGTAGTGCTGACCAATACTGTGACAGGAAAATCGGATGTGAATACAGTGGTAATCATATTAAGAATAATACATACCCTTTTCCAAATCACATCATGTATTATTAATGTGTATGTCATTGTATGCATAGTATCACTACATATTATTGATTGTATGTTGTTTAACGTCCTTCTCATGGATTTTTCACTCATATGCCATTTATACATGAATGATCGCAAGTGATGTTTCTTATCTATCAGAAATTCCCCCGTGTATAAGGCAGGTTTAAATTATTTCATTTATTTATTTATTATGCCCCACCCCCTCGAAGAAGGGAGGGCTTATTGTTTTGCTGCTGTCTGTCGGTCTGTCGGTCCATTTAGTTTCCGATCATTTTCTTCACAACCGTTGCACATACTGAAATTTGGTATACAGATTTATCAGGTTAATATCTAGGTCAAGTTCTGTTTTGGGTACGATTGCGCCATTTTTGACAGAGTTATGCCCCTTAGACTTAGAAAAATTCCATTTATTTGCAGTTTCCGTTTGTTTTCTTCGCCGGGGTTGCACAAATTGAAATGAAACTTAGTATACAGATTTATGAACTAAATATGTAGGTCAAGTTGTGTTTTGGGTACGATCGCACCATTTTTGTTAAAGTTATGCCCCTTGGACCTAGAAATATTCCACTTATTTGCAGTTTCCGTTCATTTTCTTTGCAGAGGTTGCACATAATGAAATGAAATTTAGTATACAGATATATCAGATAAATATCTAGGTCAAGTTCTGTTTTGAGTACGATCACAACCTTTTTGTTAGAGTTGTGCCCCTTGCAATTTGAAATTCCACAATTGCAGTTTCCATTTCTTTCTTTGCAGAGGTTGCACATTTGCAATGAAATTTAGTATACAGATTTTTCAGTTTAATATCTAGATCAAGAAAGGTTTTGGGTAGGATCGCACCATTTTAGACAGAGTAATGTCCTTTTAGACTTAGAAAAATTTCAAATTTTGGGGAGGGGGGCATAAGTGTTTTACAAACATCTCTTGTTAGTTTTATGTTTCTATAATAGGTGGAAGTGTAATTCTTTTTATTCAGTTTAAATAATCATTGTGTTTGTACATATGATTGCTAAGTGTAAAATATCATTTCAATTGACTATTCATGATACATGTGTAAGTGTCCAAGCCAGGTTTAAAGGGTAACTTGAACTTCAAACAAGAAAAATAAAAAATTATAATTTTTGAATAGTGTACATGTATGTCAGATTCCTCGTAGAATTGTTTGCAGTACACTCAATAAAAGCACTTAAAATGTAAAATTCAAATCGCCATACCTGTAGCAGTATTAAATTTGAGTGAACAGAGGTATTGTGAATTCGTATGTATTAATTTTACTCAAAATACGAATGTCTTGAATATCCAGCATACTTGAACTGTTACTTAAATATCCTGAGTGTTTTTACGAATGACATTTCAAAAGTTAAATCACAATTGATTTTAGGAGAAGATGTTAAAACAACTGGAATGAATCCAATTGCAGAGAAATTTGCATTTGTTCTCCTAGGAGTAATTCTGGGAGTAGGACTCGTCTTGACAATTCTCTTCGTCCATAAGAGGTCTATTCAATCTGTCTTTTTTTTTTTTTCATTTTATTTATATTCAGTATTAATGCATGTCAGCCTTAAATTCATCAGACTAAAACAAGACCTTTTGAAGAATAAAATAGACCTTTTATAACAATATATAATAAATAACATTGAAGAAAACAATGTAAAACAATGTAACATTAAAATAAAAGTTAAAATTGAAAATATCATGAACAATTTCCTACAGGAATATTAAAATCATTTGACTTTTTATATATTGGTGTCTTTTCATAGACTCTCATAGTTTGTTACTATGTCTTTTTCAGAATAAAATATCAAAGGGAGTCCAGGTACAACGATACTTTGTTTCTACCTTCAGTATATGATTATCCGTTTTATGGAAGAGAAGCAGAACTTAATATTACACGTGCCGTCAACAATGTTGTTCAGAATGGCGAAGAAAGCAGGGGAAATCCTGCAGGGAATAGACCGGAGAATTATTACTCAGAAACGATTTGAAAGATTCTTCTGATTACCTTTTTTAAATGTATTTTTTTTTTGTGCACGTTTACTCTAAAGTTTTTTTTTATGTTTGAATTTCTTAACATTTATCCTATAAAAAAGATAAATTATCGTTGTACTGAAATGAGTATACGTAGTGTTAAATATTTTTCAATGATTATTATTATTATTATTTATTATTATGATTTTCTTAGAATTAATGCTAATTAATATAACCATTATTGTTTTTCTCTTCTTGTAAACAAATAACATTTTATCGATATTGAAAATAATCTATACCTTAATTAATAAACGTTAGTCACCTGCATGCGATGTTCATATCTCTCAGTTGATTCAATACGCAAGATTATGCCATATTTTTGAACAATTTTTTATAGGAGAGAAATTATTGACCAACGATACGAGGAAACAAAAATATTTACAGCCTCGTTTAAGGTCTAGTTAATGTCGACAGGTGAGATTTACCTGTAACAAAGGTAGTTATGAACTCTGTGAGTGATGGTCTACAACTTGGTATACATGATTTTTATGTGAAATGAGGATTTGGCGGGCGCCAAAATGCCACTTTTGAAGTGGCATAATTATCCGGCACAGTGTTTTTAGTATAATTTAAACAGCATAATAAACTTGAATCTACACTACTTGAGGCTTCTTCCAATGACTTCCTGTAGTTCCATAAATGCTATCAGTACAATATTATCATGGCTTTGCTGTTTTAGGGAAGATTCTCCCCAATATTTTGCAATGTGAAACTTTGATCCCCATTGTGGCCCCATCCTACCAAAAGGGGGGTTTAACTTAACCAATTTATTTATACACTGCTTCACCAGAGAATGCTTCCATATCATCACTTTGCTGTTCTTGAGAAGATTTTAAAAGATTGTTACTTAAACCAAGTTATCTACCTATTTTTTAAGATCCATGTGCGCGTTGGTTTTGAATCCCAATGAGAAAAGCCCTTTAGTTTTCAAAAGTCATGACCAAGGTCAAGGTTTTGAAGAGTTTTTCATGTCCAGTGGGTGTCAAATCTGTAATCATGCAAATCTGTTTGCCTGTGACAAAATCTGTGCATCTCAGGGGGTTGAGCAACAGTTATTTTAAACACTGCCTTAACAATCATGCTTATTCATGCCTCATCACACACAGAGGAGTGCACATTTACTTAAACAGGTCCAGACCACAAGATCAGGCTTAAAAAAAAATATACGTTTGTTTCCTGTAACATTCCCAAAAAATTAAGAATCGGTAGGTTGGGAATATTTTTTTTTTTTTTGGCTTATGAATGGTCAAATATCCCCGGACTGAATATATCAGGTGTCATATTTACAATGGACACCCAACATGGCTGCCTAGCGGCAGAAAACGAACTTCAGAAAGTTGTAGGGGGATATTGTTGTTACAATAATGATTACTCTATAACTAAGGTAAATGTAAACTAGGTTGACATATTGTATGTCTCAAGTTAATTAAGCTACAAACTAATTTTTTTTTTAGCTCTTCTGAGCCAAAGGCTCAAAGAGCTAATGCTATGGCCATTTGTGCGGTGTGCGTCGTGCGGTGTGCGTTAACTTTTTAGAATATGGGCCATAACTCAAGAACCCCTTGGCCAATCAGTGTCAAATTTGTCACAGAGTATCCTTGGCCCAAGGGCTACCATTTTTATTAAAATAAGGGTTGGGACCCTAAAACAAGGGGAGATAATCAGGAAAACAAAACCAAAAGTAGTGGTTGCAAAAAAATCTTCTTCTCCAGAACCACCAGGCAGATTTTCACCAAACTTACATACAATGATCAGGATATGTTGAAAATTAAAAATTGTTCAAGGCATGACCCTGGGGCAAAGGGCGTGGTCTCAAGGTCACTTCAAAGTTGACCTAAATTTACAATTAATGAAAATGTCTATATTTTGCTTACTATAAGGACTATGATCATCAAATCTTGTAAGTAGATGCATCTTAGGACTTCACATCATGTTAACTCAAAAGTAGGTCACGGTGACCTACTTTTAAAATTTTTTGGGCATTTGTTTTCAAATTGATTTGAAGGCATATTTTGGACACTTTAAGGCCTATGATCATCAAACTTTGTCAGTTGATGCATCTTGGGTCCTTGAACAACGTCAACTCAAAAGTAGGTCACCGTGACCTACTTTTTGAACTTTATGACTTATCCTTTTTAAAACATTTCATCCCATTATTTCAGACACTGAGAGGGTTAGAATCATCAAATCTTGTAAGTTGCTGCATTTTGGAACCTTAAAACATATTTAAGTAAAAGTAGGTCACTGTGACCTACTTTTAGAATTTTGCAGGCATTTGTTTTCTAATTGTTTAAAAGGCATATTTTGATTACCTTCAGACCAATGATCATCAAACTTGGTCAGCTGATGCATCTTGGGACCCTGAAAAATGTCGACCAAAATGTAGGTCACTGTGACCTACTTTCGACATTTTATGGCTATATTTCAGTATCTTAGGTATTTATTGGCTTAGAATCATCAAACTTTGTGAGTTGATGCATCTTGGGTTTTCGGAGAGTGACGACCAAAAATTAGGTCACGGTGACCTACTTTCAATATTTTATGGCTATATTTATGTATCTCCAGTACTTATCGCCTTAGAATCATCAAACTTTGTCAGTTGATGCATCTTGGGTTTTCGGAGAA
>PRKT01000007.1:3584529-3598771 GCA_003671525.1 Saccostrea glomerata
TTTTTTTTTATAGCTTTATTTAAATATCTTCAGTCCTAATTGGCTAAGAATCATCAAACTTTTTATCAGTTGATGCAACTTGGGTTTTAGGATACTTAGGGTTAGAGGCTTCAAATACAAGTGATAAGTTGTACAATTTATCAGAAGAGCGATTCAAGGCCCTTGGGCCTCTTGTTAATAAATGGAATCAGCTGATTGATCAATCGAAGTTTTGCCATTTGTCACTCAGAAAAAAAATCCACCCGGGGTAATTTGAATGGGTCGGTCATGTTACAGGAAACAAACATATTTTTTAGGCCTTATCTGACGACTAGTCAGCTTAAATTTGCATGTAAATTGGCTATCAGTTTTCTATACATAGTTTTAGACAGCAGTTCAAAGTGCACAATTATCATTTAACCCCTCAATCAAATATCAAAGTAAAACATGCAAACGTCACAAGGTTTGTATGGTATGTATTGGAAGCAACTACAGCGGTACCTCATTTATCCGGACGCTTTGGTTCCTAGTCAAATTGTCCAGATATGTGAAGTGTCCGGATACCTGATTTACCAGTTAAACAAGACAAAATAACGTTAACAATTTTTGTTCCAAGGACAAATCGTCCGGATACTGCGTCCGAATATCTGAGGGTCCACTGTATTTATCATCTAAAACTACAATTTTAAATGTGAGCATTGAGCAGTATCTTTGAAAAATAATCTTTCAATTTTGGCTGTATAAAGTAAAAAAAGAAACTCTATTGTTTTTGGTAATGAAGTAAATAAAGTATGCAGTAAACCGACGAAAACCGTGCGTTGCTTCTGATTTGTATTAACAAATAGTTGACTGCCATGCTTGGGGACTCATTCAATTAATTGTAGAATGCTAGAGTACTAAGATTAGAGACAGAAACATTGTGCTGAAAATTACCTTCCTTTAACGGTAGTGTACCCGAGCTGTTAAGAAAATGGAAATTCATCTTTTGCTTAATAAGTATTCAACAGCTGCAATACTACAAGTATCTATGATACTTTGTCCGTACGCTCCACTTGAGCCTTTTTTTAAAGACTCATAATACATTGTCATATAGGACTTGTAAAATACTTTTGACTGCATATAAAAAGCCTCACCAAGCTATTTGAATAGATTAATACCAAGTGCAGCAAGGGTCGCAAAGCATTGCACGTCACTGCTAGCTCTGATGACAACGCCTGGGCAAGGAGAAAATTCGGACTACTGCACATTCATTCCATAGAACTTTTTACCGCAGTTATTTAAACCCACAGTGCATCGCTTCGTACACAAACTCTAAAGCAATGTTCTCGCGAGAATAACAACAAAAGTTACACAAATAATAAACTTGTCTTGATTTAATGAATTTATCTGTTTATTGCAGAAAGATAGTTATAAACTGATTGAAATCAGCCTTGTTCAGGTTTCAGTTTGGTACAGCAACATATAAACGACGTCAGAGTCTAATACGCGCGGCACCGAATGTAACATACGGATTTACATGTCCAATCTAAATGAAATTGGATAAGTATATGCGCTCGCCCTAACAGTCGCACCGTCAACATATTAAAGCTACATAGCTATTTCAAGCTACAAAATTAATTATCTTAATCGAAAAAAAATTGTTCTGGACCTGATCTTACCTGGTCAAATGTAACTGTCCAAATATACATTATCTTCCCTCTCCAAGTCGAGTAAGCTGACAAAATCAGACTGCCACCCCTCTCTGAGAGTTTACTCTTGGACTCTGGTGGATTACCGTAGAAGTTAAACTTCTGAGATAGATCACGATGGTGTCAGTAGGTGAGTAGCATTTCGGGAGAACGTCAACATGGTCAATATACTAATCAACACGACACATAGCTATACTTTTGCCCGAAACTATGCCTAATCTGTTCTTGTAAAATCCTTCCAACCAATTTATGTCACTTCATACATATTTTTGCAATAAACATCAAAAGATGCATCAAAATAACTTTGCAGCGTACAGCTAACCATGGAGGCTGCCATTTTTTTTTTACTAGCGCCACCTATGTAAAATTGCAAAGGGAGATAACTCATTTGAAGAATAATAACAAAGTCTCGATTTTTAACACCTTGTATCTTTTCAATACTTCATTTGCACAAAAATATTAAGGTAAATCTTTATTAAGCCTTCCATTTTTACTTTAATTATGTATTTAGTTTTTGTACATCTTCTAGGGTTTTAAAGATATTCTTTTCTGAAATAGGCATTATTTGCACACTATCTATACATAATTACACCTCAAGTACTATATTCCTGGCTATATGATAAAAGAAAAATTATTACAAAATCAACTGTTTATATTAGATCCAAATGAATATATTAAACCCAATTTTATTGAATTTGAAGATTATCGATTCATCACCTTTTCTGTATTATCTCCATGATTTTTACACGGAGCCGTACTTAAGAGTAAACTTAAAATTTGTGAATGTGCAAGGATTTGTCAATCAAACCCGCCAAAAAATTTAAAGCTTTAATAACTTTTAAATGAAATAAGATTTTAAAATATTTTTTGTGTGAAATGCTATTAAAATATATAGGCCGTAATATTATACAGAAAAAATGACCTCCAAATCTGTGTCCAAGTACCTTTAAGTGTGAAGTTTTACATAACGTCACGATGTAGTTGACAGCTGCGCTCAAGGTAAAATTGTACACGCCTCCCAACTGCAAGCTTTACGACAGGAACTTTCTTCTTATCCCTGATTGGCTGCTCGTGCAACAGACTATTTCCGTGTCAATGTTGATAATCTGAGTTGACCAATCACGTGAATTGTTTACACTGGATGCATCCGACGAAAAGGATCGTGCCGTAATGCAAATCATCACACTTAACTGAAATTAATAATAACATATTAAATTTTCCTTTCATTTATAGGAAACGTGTCGACAACTGAGCTGCCTACCTGGTAAAACACTACGGAATGGAACCTGTGTATCGCTTCTATCAAAAACGACAAACCTGCATTACACACTGGCTGTGAAAGTCAAATTCTCCGTTCTTACATGCTTCAATGGAACGGCAAAGAAAATGCTAGAATATTTTCGGGACTTCATTGCAGAGAAAGTAAAAAAAGAAACTCTACAAGTTGATAATATTTCTCCCTTGAAACATTTTATTTTAATGATATATACAAGCTGTAGTACATTGAATCTGACACATGGGGATATGTTTTTGTATACAACATTTTTCATAAATAATTTAGTTAACAGAGATAAATTAGAGGAAAGACTGGTACTTTTGACTAAAATGTCTGGTTACTGGAGCCTATCAAATACAACCACCATTGCAGTTGAAATGTCTATTAGTGAAGAAGCATTTATGCTGCCCTTTATTTTATCGAAGTATAATAGAAAGGTGCAGTGCATTATCTTTGAGGACGTTCACTTTTTCTATTGTAATTCTGGCATCTTTAGAAATGTTCTTATTACTCTTTTATTGACATGCCCACAAATTCAAATCAAAGATTCTGATTTCAATAAGTCGGTCATCAATATAAATACTGATTACACATTCTCAAAATTATCTATTTATAAATCTATAGTCAAGCATTATAGATTCCGAATTTGTGCAACTGACATATCAAAAATTAAACTCATTAAGTTGAATGTTGAAAGTTCACTTCTGTCAACTTTGACTCTGATCTTTACATGTATTTCTCTTGTTGCTCTTCTTCTGTCCTTCCTAACATACTGTGTATTCCCAAACAGAAGATCTTTTTCCGGAATAATGAACATGATCTTGATTTTATTTTCATTTTTGGCACAGATATGCCTGATCTTGTGTCAATATCCTCCTCACTTAAGCATGGAGCTAATATCCGCTTTGTTTCATTTTTCTTGGTTATTGGTATTTTTTTGGATGCAAGTTTGCTCTTTTCACATGTTTCGTGTCGTCCCCCTGCGAAATGATATTCATGATTTTAAGAACCTTTATGAGTTGTTCATAATTAATCATGAATGGTTCTTAAAGGATTCTTAACAGGTTCATAAAAGTAGTTCATGAATAAAATTCATGAAAACATTCATAATTCATAGTTCATGAACATTTGATGAATCTTTATGAATATGAATGGGATCTTTAATTTTTTTCCATTTTCAATTTAAATCTCAGACATAAATTATAATCTCACACATTTTTTTTTAATTCATCATGTTCATGAACATTCATGATTATTCATGAATTGATATTTTCTTTACATTCTTTTATTAAAAAAATTCTAACGAGTCAAAAATCAAAGATCTGCTAGTTGTTAAGTTACATTTTAATACTCGAAATCACCATTTGCAAACAAAATTTACAATTCTTGGATAAAAATTTTAAAAATAATGGTTACCATTCTTAGTATAAGATATTGTACATTTAGTTGTTATATTAAGATGCCCATGGTACAAAAGTATATTAAATATAAATTGGATTCAGATATTTTTCAGAAATGTTTTTACATGATTTCTCTAAATAATGCCCTGGCATTTCAGCAAAATCTAAAACTTTGTAGCGTAAAATATGATTAATATTTTAAGTCATACATCTAATCATACCCCTAACCTTGTTTAAAATAAATGCGAGAAAGACTGGTATGACACGGACTTAAAATACAGTGTTCCATCTTAAAATCATGAAATCATAAATGAAAACCTACCACAATAAAAGTAAATAATTAAAGCATCTTCAAACTGTTTAGATACGTGATTAGTGTGGATCTTACTCATTAAGGTAGATACATAAAATCCCAGGACAATACATCATGTCTATTTATATTATTGATAATAAGAAGCCTTATTATCACACAAAAAAGCACACAAGTACACGAATAATTTCATCTCCCTAACTGCTTTTTTGCCTCTGTATCACTTGAAAATAGCATGTCCATGGGTATTAGGAGCTTTCACAACAAATTTTTCAATGTTAATATCTTTTACATTAATAAACCAAACATTGTCCAGTAGATGATCAGCCAAAACCAAATCATATGTATCTTCTATAGTCGCAATTTGAAAATGTTTGCCAGCATGAGAGGATCCCAAACCCCATGGTTGTAAATGTAATGGTTGCACAAAAGCAAATACTAGTTTTGTTTGTGTGTGTAAGACAAAATACTGGACAAAGACATATCTGTTATATTTTGTAATATACACATGACAACATCTCCTCTTCATTCGAGTGTAACTGTTTGAATACATTTTTTTGCCATCAAGTTGGATTCTATCAACTTTCTTGATATCAGAAATTTCCTGTGTTCGTACATCCAATATGTTTAAAATTATATATTTATGATGTTCATCAGAAATTTCTTGTATGGCCCCAGCAATTTCACAGTTTGACATACTTTTCAATTTCCAGCTTCTTCTTTCCTTTGTACTGGTATTTAAATGAAGACTGTTACGCAGTAAAGTTTGAGCTTCTTTAATTTTCATGATTTGATGTGTCACATTACCTGTGCCATGTACTGCTTTTGTTATCATGGAGTTGCAATCTTCAAAGGGGAAACAACTCCAGGCCCAAAGAGGACCCATCAGACGAACATAGTAAGTGTAATGTGTTCCTATGTTATGTACATTCAGTCCACATGTTCCCTCTGGGTATAAAAAGCAAAACTGTCTGAAAAACATTTCTAAAACAGTTTCTGCTCTTTCTAAATCCTCTCCTGTTATCTGGTCTTTTAAAAGCAAGTATACTCCTTCTGAAAGAAGAGCAAAATGCTCTAAAAAGATTTCTGGTAAGATTCCCTGCAGACAAGGAACACCATAATATAAAAGCCAAGCTTGTAACTCAGTTGCCTTAAAATGATTATAATTTTTTTCAAGGTCCCTTGGTAACCTTTCCATACACTGGGGTGGTTGTATTCCAGTCATTCGTTTTGATATCGTTTTCAATTTTTTCCCCACAAAATAGGGATTTTTACTTTCTGTTGGAGATAACCATTTATGCAACAATGATTTTGTCACTCCTAGAAGCGCACCATGCATATAATCTGGAGGACTACCTGCCACAACATCAAAATCTTTAAGGTTGAGCAAGGCTGAATTGCTTTTAAATCCCTTTATGCGATTGACACTGGTACTATTTTTCATACACATGGTGACTGTCTCTTGATTTCGTGTAGGATAAGGATTTTCTCTGTAAGGAAAACTTCTGCAATGTCCCTTACCTTGTTTAACTACTTTGCCTGGTTCTTCGCATGTGATACAGGACTCACTGCCATTATACTGAGTCATATTTAAAAGGGATGATTTTGCAGGTAAATCATATGTCCCACACAACACTTTCAATTTTACCATGGTCTCTCTGTCATCCAGATCGAGAACAATACCATTTTCATACAGGTCATTAAAGATAGCACACAATGGTTCCAAATATTGCATCATAGGAGGTTTTCCCTTGCCTTGCCAAATTCCTGCTAAAATGATGTTTTCCCTTGCAAACCGGAGACTTGGTGTCATTTCATTTATGGCTATGAAAACTGGCCAAAGTTGTATTTTAGATGATGAATAAAGACTAAGTCCATCTGTGTTTATCAGTGCAGTTATATTGTTGTTCATATCTAAAAAACTTCCCTCAGATGATAACGCCTTGTATACTTGGCCATCTGTTATATCTGTTAAAATGAATGGGTTTTCCAGGTGTCTTTCTCTAATTCTTTCTTTGTTTCCTTTTATGTCATTCCAAATCCCTTAAAAAAAATTATGCTCAATTATAAAATGTCATACAAATATAAGTGCTATCAATTCTTTTGTAGAGTAGGTGTAAGAATTCATTGTATGTTAAAGGTTAGAAATAGAGTATTATAAATTTGAAATTGCTTGTTAATTTCTCATGTATCATGTCTATTGAATTTCTAACATCAAGATCATTCTGTCTTTAAGATTCATGTGGTACATGAATTTCAATGCTTCACACTGGTATATTTATCATCAAGCGTGTGAGGGCTTCATTAAATATGCCAGCGTAAAGCTTTGTAATTCATGTTCTCATGAATCTTCAAAAATAAAATTCATTTTTTAAAAAAACTAATTGCTTTTCTGAAACCTAGAACATTTATTGCCCATAATTACTTATGTTTGATTCTGCCCAAGGTTAAATTTCAAGGTATGGAGAACCGTGTACAAATAATCCATCAACACATGCATGCATACCACAAGATGCTGTTATAAATGTTGGTATACATTTAGCACTAAGATAAGATTTACATACCTGGAGACTGCAACAAATTCTTTAACTGGGTTTTCATGTTTGCATAAACAAAACTAGCACGAGGAAGTTGGGATCCATTCATCCCATGCTTGTACCTAGGACTGTCACATTGTCTGCAATTTGTCACTTCCTGGTTGTCAGGGAAAATGTGGAAACATTTTTCACAATAATGTACTTCATATGCATAGTCTGCATTCAGGTGTTTCCACAAATTATCATACTGTACTTCTTGCAATGGTCTGCAGTCTGGGAATGCCTTCTTCATAGTTAATAAAATATCCTTGCTTGAACTTGCAGAAAAATTGTTCCTTAAGAAACAAGACAGCAGCATCATTTCAGTATCTTCATAGTCAACTTTGTCTTTAAGTTCATCAGCTTCACAAGAAAATGAAGAGTTTGAATCTGAAGAATCTGAAATTTCTCTTTCATCTGATGAGGAGTTGAAGCTATCTTCGTCAGATTTATCATCATTCTTACATAACTGACTGTCATCATCTTCATATTTCTTAGTATTGTTGTTATCCTCGGTCTGGAAAACATCCGTTTGATTCTCGCAAACCTGATGCATATCTAAAATAGAACATCTAATCAATTGATATTGGTGTTTATTTTGCATGCATACCATGTCTTATTTTTCTTTCAATTGAGAATAATTTAATTTTATTCTTGCCTCTCATTGGTTGATTTCCAAAAAGGAACACATAACATTTTGTATAATCTGCTTCACGGATTATAAAGCGTAAACTGACCCAAAACATATTATACTCGATAATTTGGCCAAGAATTAGAGTCATTCCTTAATTAAACATAAGTAACTATTAAATACATTTATGATAAAAAAAAAAAGATTAATAAACTAAGTTCAGAATCAGGTACTGGTAATATCATTAGAGAAACATAACTCTTTTTTCACAACACACTGAACACAGCCTGACTAAACAAAATTATCATTTACATATACTGTGGCTTCATTAATATTCGTTGGGCACCAATTTTTTAGGATTTCGTTGTTGAGCAGATCCAGGAATTTAAATGTTCGTTGAATTGAGAAATTGTTATTCATTTGTATAGACAATGCTTTTGTCCACAAATTAATGTATTCTTGAAAACATCTGTTTCACAAAATCCATGAAGATTGATTTATTGCAAACAAAAATTAATAAAACCACAGTATGTGAATATTCATTTTTTCAAACATTGAGAATAAAAATTACCAGAATAGTTTTCTTGGTTCTCAGTTATTATTTCACACTCTATTTCTGACAAAGAAGGCATATTCAATTCATCTCCATCCTGATATTCTTTTTCACCATGTTCACTGACAAAACTATCTGATTCTTTCTTTCGTTTGTAATGCTTGGTACTGCGTGGAACTACAGCATCAGGATTATCAATATATTTCTTCTTAATTCTTTTTTGTGGGCCTGAAATTTTGAAACATATAAATGTTATTCTAATAAAAATATCTCAAATACAACATGTACAATAGTCATGCACAAACTCATTGCATAAATAATATATAAATATGAATTATTAAAGTTTCTTTTATTCTATTTTTTTAGTAATACAAGGACCTATATGATAAAAAATAAGTTAATGTCTATCATTTATTAAACATGTCAGTGTCATTTTTTAAAGCTATTAACATAAATAAGGGGATAAACAGTGAATTTTAGTGGCTCTGAAATAATTCAACTGACAAGAAAAAGGTTTCTTGGAGCATAAGATTTCATTGTAAAGTAGGTTTATAATAGACACATTGACAAAATATGAGCTTTTATTTGTGGGACTGAGGGACACTTGACCTGGGGTTTCATCCCCCAGATTAGATTCTGAGAGAGTCGATTGTATTATGTGTTGTATGTATATTTTTCATTTTTTAAACTGATGGGCTGTATTGCCCAAAGTTGTATCCTGAATAAACTTATTACCTATTACCTATTAAAAAAAATTCAGGGTGCCTAAAAATTATTTAGGTACTTTGTATCCGACTATCCAATTAACAACAGGTTAGGATGCTTAACATTTAAAAGCAGTGCACTCTGTCTCCTTCTCTTTTTTTTTTTAAATATAATAATAGTACTTTGTTTTCAATGAATTTTAAAATAATGTTTGGTACTTTATCAATGCGTATCTAACAGCTGTCTACATCTCTGAACAGAATAAATCATAGAAAGAACGTTCTATCGTTAAAATGATACGGGACCGGTTTAATGTAAGACTAGGCCTAAATCATAAAACCATACACTGTATATATATATTTGTATACTGTACAGTACCGACCGGACACAACCTAACACCAGAGCGAACCCGGAGCGGACCCCGGGTTCGCTTCGCGGGTTCGCTCGGGGTCCGCTTCGGGTTCGCTTTCAGAAATTTTGGGACCGCTCCGGGTGCGCTTTGGGATCGCTCCGGGTTCGCTCGGGGTCAGCTCTGGGTCCGCTAGAGCGAACCCGGCGTTCGCTTCCTGGGACCGCTTTACGCACTGATGCGTGAAGCGGACCCCGCTTTAATCTCACCGCCAGTTAGCCCAGCCCCTTGTTTATTCCAATACAGTAGTGGTATTGTGGATCGATCGTTGTTGTTTTTGCGACGATGCTGACATGCACACTGTACATGTAAACAGTGATATAATGGAGAACATTGATAAATTTTCTAAAATTCAACTGTACATTCGACGAAGATTTATATGTACATGAATAATTGATTTAATTGATTTTTCGATCTCGAGAAATTCAAACTAATTTAACGGCGGGTTATAAGGCATTTATTCTTCTTAAGTTATAACGAGAAAACAAAAAAAGAAGAGGAAGGAAAGAGTGTTGAATTGATTTTCAGTGTATCGAATGGTGTACAATTGACACTGACGAAAGAAATCTAAACTAAATACCTTTAAAATTCATGCTTTATATAGTTTAAAAATACATTTGTTCGCATCTATAAATTACATGTAACCTTTTGTACATCTGATATATTTAGATTTCATTCATAGTAGTTACACATTAAAAGTTCGTAATAAATAATTACCGGACATTTTCTAAAAAAAAAAATTACACTGTATATAAGATTTTTTTCACGGTCAGAATTTTGGAGCGAGTATGATTTTTATCAGAATAAAGAAAAAAGCACATAATAATTGTTCTCCCGACCCGATAAGAATTTATTAATTTAGGCCCCCTATTTCACACACACATTGTCTTTATAAAATTCTAATTATTTTATTTTATTATTTATGATTTCTCAATTTACGTATTACATTAAATTACTCAAAATTTACATCAAATTGATTGATCTTCTTAATCATGTTAATCTTCTTGATCTTCTTGGGCATGAAAAAATGCGTGTTATGGAAATCTTCCTTCTGGATGCACAGATTGAAGTCATTCCGCCCTAATGGTATTAACAAACTGAATGATTTCACCAGAATGAACGTGAATTTAACGCAATTCCTAATGATACATAAAAAGATTATTCCTTCAATTTAGTGTAACTCTACAGTTAGTTTGCGTTACCAACTCTCGAACAACCCACATAACTACGTATTGCTTACGCCTTTATCAATAATTTTTTCCCAATAATTAGTCCAAAAACATTTCAATATTTACAATAGATCATAATTCATATGTTAAAATATCCCTTCTATATTATATTTCTCTGATTATTCTTTGTCAAGTATAGTTACGCCATTTTGAGAGAATTAAACAATGTACGATTTACTAAATGTCGGGATTAATTAGCATAATTAATTCGTTCAATTATGGAAATCGCACTTCACCTGACTTTACCCCGATAAACAAGACTTATTTCATAGCGGTCCGGATTTCTTTCTTTAATTGTGTATATTCATGTATTCATGTATAATTCAACGTGGGAAATTAAAACATAATAATTAATTGCCTTAATTAAAAAAAGAAAATAAATGTATAAATATGCAACCCGGAGGATTAAAATAAATAAATATTAAATAGTAATTTTATAATCATAATACATTTACACAGCACATTCACACGTTTTGCTTGTATGTACAGGGTTTGCATTTATATCGAATTAAATCAACACGTTCGATCTTATATCCCAATCGTCGGATTAATATGCTATTTTGATTGGTTGATTCGCTGATTGGTTAATCGCTAATCCTGATTGACAGCTCTGTAAAGAAATACCGAACCTGCGTTCGCTCTCTGGGACCGCTACTGAATTTGGGGTTCGCTCTCTGGGTCCGCTTCGGGTTCGCTCGGGGTCCGCTACGGGTTCGCTTTGGGTCCGCTCCGGGTTCGCTTTCTGTTAGGTTGTGTGCGGTCGGTACTGTATAGACTAAAATAAACTTACTCATATTGTGAGCAGAATGCTGGTGGTACAGTGCCGATCTCTTTGTTGTAAAGTGGCGCTTGCATATGGTGCACTCCATTATTTTCTTTCCATTGCATTCTATTTCAATTAAATTGTTTTGTTTCAAGTCGTTTCCCAAGTCCGCCATGTTTCTACAGTGGGTAACATCGTAATTCGTAACTATGACATTTCACACCCCAATCTAATAGAAGCTCCCGTTTTTTAATATTTTGAGTAAGTGCGAACAATACGCCAAAATTTTAATAAAAATCAATTTTACAGAAACAATTTACTTTAAATGAAAAAATGTTGAGGTGTTTTATTAGCTCAATGTCGATAATTCTTAGGCGGCCGATTAATTCAGGGAACGATTTGCATAGCAACTTCAATGCAATACTAAAGTCTGCTTTTGATTGGTTGATACGAGGATCGATTTTATAACATCAAATCCGATTAGTCAAAAAGTAAAAAGGGCGCAAATGTTAGAAGAAGAGAACATCATGGAGACGAAACATTACGCGCTAATAGAATGGGAGGATAATTATACTAGTATTATTGATGTTGTGACGATTATTTCTCCACGGAAAGAAGTCCATAGATATGAAGAGGGGGAAAAAATCCAAGCAAAATTTCGAGGGACAGTTTACAAAGCTGTTATAAGCAACATAAGTGGTAAGTTGATTTGACTTTTTGAGCAAGCAAAACGCAAAAAGACCAATCACCTCTATTTTAGGCACAGCATAGTAACATTATTTTTATAATAAATTTTTATTTATATATATATTTATGTTAATATTATAAACATTAGTTTATGCAGAAAAAAAACACTTATTATTTGAAGGATGTAAGGTGCATCCCTGATAGGTGTTTAACATTTAATAGCAAAAAAAAAAAAAAAAAAAAAGGCAAAAAAAAAAAAAATAGTTTTTGTCCTTTGGTCACCATTATTATTTTTTTAAAGTCTGAAGTCTAGAGTTTAAACTAGTCTTTCAGACTTTTCCTGTGATTCAACAATTCCTTTCTTAAATTCATGCATGTAATTTAATTGAATCATTGGTGCATTTTTTAGAAGACAGAAAATACTTGGAAGATCTGAGAAAAAAAGACACATTAAAACATAGATTCTGTACAAGTGAAGATAGAGAAGAAGGTATGTTTATGGAAGACAGTCCTTAATGTATTACTTTTCAAACAACTCTTCAGGCAGGTGAATCTGAAAGTTAATGTGTATCCCTGACTCTGTATGTTGACTTCTGTGGATTAGATGATAGCCCTCACGCCCCTCAGTGTGAATCCAGATATTATGATTTTACAAATTCATAAATTTTACAAAGTATCACATGAAATACATACCGTTTGTCTATAATTTCATACAGATCCCAAAATTTATGGAAATCTAAATAGTACTTGTTTGCATTTACAAACTTGCAGATTACTGCTTATTAAGCTTCATCAAATACAATTACCAAAATTCTGTACTGAATGCAATCTAGGCCTAGAAAAAAGATATGTTTGTTTCCGCTTTCCCCACCGACCCTAATTTATAGTGCCGACCCTAAATTTTTTTTAATACTTTAGTCCCATGACAGCCATGAGGTGCAAGATTTCACCCAGGGAATCATAGTCTCCAATTTTGCAAGACAGAAAGAAGTTTGAGTCACCTTTCTATTATAAGTTTAAGTCACAGAAATGCTTGAAAACACCATTTCTTTTGTCATTAATGTTACTTCTATACACATTATTGATTAAAGAAGTAAAAGAAAAAAAAAGGATTTGCCTACCTACCTACCTACCCCATATTTTTTCAGCCTGAAAGCGGAAACAAACATTTTCTCTAGGCCCTATTCAAAATTAGATCTTTGATCCCCCTCCCCAGTTTGCATTTTGATCGCTACACAGAGTGTAGCTATCAAACTAGAGTGGATCAATGATCTAATTTTAATTAGATTGGTACGGAATGTATTAGAATTTCAATTTAACAGTCACAATAACTTATATCAAGGAAAGTGGAAGATAAGCTGAGCCATAATTTGTGCTATATAAATGACATCTGTATCATAATTCATATGACTGCATAGTGTAGTTGTCCTCTGCGAGAATCTTTATTGATGTAATTTAATGAGGAAAGTTTTTCAAATCATGCTCTGCAATCTGATTAAAATCAGATCCTTTGATCCGCTCACATAGATCGCTACACAAGGATCTGAAGAAACTCCATTCGGGGTCATCTCCAGGTGACCTAATAAAAATATTCATGAAAATTTTGACCAATCAGAGAGGTCGTACTTAAGCGACATTCGGGTAAACGAAATTAGAAGTGAAAGTAGCTGCGGAGAAGATCTTATCGTTTCGTACAAAACAAAGAGCTAAAAAACGAGACAAAAGCAAGTACTTATTATATAACTGTACAGAAAAGACTGTGGTCCTTCTTTTGACAGGCTATAGAAATTAGGTCATGATTTTCCATTCGTGTATCATCGGGTCTTTTTCCTCTGTAACTGAAATCCGAGATAATTTCCAATTCTCTTAAGTTAACATTTGATTGGATAATTCAAAGGTCACCAGGAGATGACCCCGAATGGGGTTTCTTCAGATCCTTGTGTAGCGATCTATGTGAGCGGATCAAAGAATCTGATTTTAATCAGATTGGCGCATGCTCTGTAACTAAGTTTTTTTTTTTTTTTTTTTTTTTTTTT
>PRKT01000007.1:3599527-3611644 GCA_003671525.1 Saccostrea glomerata
CTCAAAATAAGAGGACTGTAACACCAAAAAAGATACAGAAGCCATCCTCGTCCTCATCAACACCAAACAAAGGTTAAAATAATAAGTTCTCTAATATTACATCGCATTCAAACAAATATTCATGTTTTTAGCTGTTAAGCTTTTGACAACAAAACCTAAAGCTATTTTATCTGATTTCACCATCATATAGTATCTATTTATATTAGTTCACCATTTACCTAGGTCTTATATTAATTTTGTTTTTCTTCATTATAGCGCTGACACCAACTTCTACTCAAAATAAGAGGACTGTAACACCAAAAAAGATACAGAAGCCATCCTCGTCCTCATCAACACCAAACAAAGGTTAAAATAATAAGTTCTCTAATATTACATCGCATTCAAACAAATATTCATGTTTTTAGCTGTTAAGCTTTTGACAACAAAACCTAAAGCTATTTTATCTGATTTCACCATCATATAGTATCTATTTATATTAGTTCACCATTTACCTAGGTCTTATATTAATTTTTTTTTTCTTCATTATAGCGCTGACACCAACTTCTCCTCAAAATAAGAGGACTGTAACACCAAAAAAGATACAGAAGCCATCCTCGTCCTCATCAACACCAAACAAATGTAAATAATAAGTTCTCTAATATTACATCGCATTCAAACAATTATTCATGTTTTTAGCTGTTAAGCTTTTGACAACAAATACCTAAAGCTACTTTATCTGATTTCACTATATTTTATCTGAATATATTAGTCCTTAATTAGATTCAAGTTGCATGCAGAAGGATCACCATTTATCCAGGTCTTATATTTAAATTATTTTTTCCTTCATAGTGCTGACACCAACTTCTCATCAAAATAAGAGGACTGTTACACCAAAAAAGATACAGAAGCCATCTTCGTCCTCAGCAGCACCAAACAAAGGTTAAAATAATAAGTCTTCTTATATTACACCGCATTCTAACAAAAATTCATGTTTTTAGCTGGTGAGCTTTTGACAACAAAACCTAAAGCTACTTTATCTGATCTCCCCATCATACCGTATAGCGGGTTATTTTAGCGAGGTGCTAATTTTGGCTTATTTTGGCATTTTGATGGTATCCCGCTAAAATTTTAATTGCTAAATAATCAGTACTCTTCTTCATGTTTATATGCAAAGAGCAGAAGCCCTGTTGCAACTAAAATAAATTAAGCCAAAATTATTGGCATACCTTTGAGCATGCAAACCTCCAAATATTACACCTGCCAAGAAAATCTGCTATATGGTATTGTATTACATTTATATTTAGTTCTTTATCACATTCAAGTTGCATGCAATCACCATTTATCCAGGTCTTATATTTGAACTATTTTTTTCTTCATAGCGCTGACACCAACTTCTCATCAAAAGAAAAGGACTGTAACACCAAAAAAGATGAAGAAACCATCCTCGCCCTCATCAAAAGCAAATTCAACAACCAGTAGTAGTAGTTCAGTAACCCCACAGGGAAGTCCAAGTCGCTCGGGTCCCTCAACACAATCAAGCCCTGGTGTTGTCAGTTTTGACAGTTTACTATCATCTGGTATGAAAAATGAGTGTTTTAAATTATTTTCAGTTTGTGGCTATTTGTTTTGAATATTTTGTATTGATCAGAAAAAAATCTCCGACATGAGTTCTGGAGAGTGGAATTTTAGAATATATATATGGCAATCTGAAACTTAGAATCATTTTTTTTTTTTGAACATAGATGAGAATAATGACTCTGAGGATTTCACAAGTTTTCAGAGAGACATGGAACAGTCAATGAAAAAGAGCAGGTAATGTATATTTTTGAGTCTACTGGCATCCATTTACACTATAAATAACTTTAAATTCTTCTTTTGATAAATCCTCTTCTATATGTTTTGAATTTTAATTATTTCCCAACTTATGTTATTTTTTTTAGGGAGAAGAGAAAATTGGACAGATTATCAAATGAGGTTGAAAGCATGAAGAAAGAGGTAAAGAAATTGAAAAAAAGAGTGAAGGAATTGGAAAAAACTACTACCAGTACTAATGAAACAGATCAGTTGAGTGAACAAGATTTGACAAAAAGACAATTGAGAAATAACATACAAGGTATGTTCAACGCCTCTCAAGCGGTAAGTTTTCTGTTGAAGCACCTATTTACAGCCGATGAAATAAAGAATTCCTCCTTGTCTGGGAAGAAAACCGTGAAGTGTGGAGAGAGGTCCTAGACCTCCACTCGATCAAGACAAACTCCGAATCATGGAGGAAGTCATGTACGAAAAGTTTCCAACTTTTTCGCGAAAAGATCTGCGAGAAAAAGTACAAAATATTCAAAAGGTGGAAAGAAGGAGAAAAAATGCGATTGATGAGAATTAAGGACATTCAAACTTGAACAATTGTGCAAGATTTTTAATTGATCAGATACATTTTCCTAGGTAAGGATAAGGGTTTAGTTGATTATTCTGAATTTGAAAGCACATGCAGGTACACTAACAAATGTACATTGTGAAAATTTACGGACTGTAACTATACAGACTGAGATGTGACTGGGTGAGCAATTCAATAATTATTTCAATTTAGAAATCATTCCAGGTATCTTTAACACCTTATATATTAATAATTTACGTTGTTATAAAGTAAATAAATATTTTACAATGTATCAGATTTCATTTTTAATAGACCTTAATTCATGAAGTTCAAGAACATTCTTGGATGTTCATGTACTTCAAATGTAGCCGCTCTTTGAAATTCCCAAATACATTCATGAACAATATTCTTGAATATTCTTGAATTTGGTTTTCATGAATAAAATTCATGAAATCATGAGTGTCCAATTTTAACTTCATAGGATCTTCATGAACAATTCATGAATATAATTCATGAACTATTCTTAAAATTTCAAGAATGTAATTCATGAACTTTTCTTAAAAGTTCAAGAATTATTCTTAATAATTTCACAGGCAATTATAAAATCCAAGTTTGTTCATGAACAACCAACTATTCATGAATATTCTTGAACTTGGTTTTCATGAATAAAATCCATGAAATCATGAGTGTCCAATTTTAACTTCATGGGATCCTCATGAACAATTCATGAGCTGATTCAAGAATATAATTCTTGAACGTTTCTTCAAAGTTCAAGAATTATTCTTGATCATTTCGCAGGGGTCACAACTGAACAAAGATTGGATGATTCTCCAATATTTTGCAGGAAAACAATGACCAGATATTTTTTGTATGCTTTAAGTAGCGCGTCGCTTATTGTTATTTTAACTATTTTCATTTCCCTTCTACTCTCCGATGGCAAAAACACAGGTTATGGTACCGAACTAATGGCACACAAATCACCTTTCCTAGCAACTCTCATGGTTCCATTTATATTTGTTTTCTCGGCTAACGTAATTTTTTACATATTGACGGCGTACAAAATATATTTTTTCCCTTATATTGAAAGTACTTCCGAAAATAAAGTTAACTTTTGTCTTCATATAAAGCTGTTTTCCTTGATAAGCCTTTCATGGCTTCTTCAATTCATAGACACTTTCCTGGATATTTCAGTTTTGTCGTACTTCGTTGCAATTTTTGACGGTTTGCAAGGATTGATAATCTTTCTCAGTTGTATCTGTGATAAAAGAGAGAAGTGTTTGTGCTTTGAAGCTTAAGGTAAATATAAATTATAATAGAAACTTTATCTGAAGAGTCGTATCACGTCGAGTTTATAGGCGCGGATTATCAGTATCGCTAAGCCTCAAGTTTGATCTGATGATCCGCGCCTGTCAACTGGACGTGATACTGCTCTCTTGATCATGATACTGTTATAATGATAGAATTATTATATACCACCTTAAAATAAGATAAGTACAAGTACATGTATAGTTAATAATCTTTTGAGATAAATAGCATTTTTCAAGGAAAGTAGTTGTCAATGATTTTTTTGATCCGCAAGGAAAATAACGGTATGTTTCTGCGTACTACGTCATCTGTTTTAGAGACTGCTGATATGGATTCAGTAAACCACAGTGTGGTGATCTTACGAGTAATGCACAGTTCAGTTTACATCAAACGGATTGATTGTATATTGTTTAACGCCCCTCCCGAAATTTTTTTCACTCATATGGAGATGCCATCACCTGCCGGTGGAGAGCACTGAATTTTGTCCTATGCATGTACTCGGCGCTAAGGGCCACTGAGGGATGTTTTTGTGACAGCACCAACTGCGTCAAAGGAACTCGGTTTCTATGGACTGATTTGAAGGTCTAGTCTCCACATTTTTTCAGTGGGCCTCGAACCCCAGTGGATCTCGAACCCGCGAACCCCTTGGGGATCCGAATTAGAGTAGGTCCTCAGTACCCCCTTGCTTGTCGTAAAGGCGACTGAATGGGGCGGTCCTTCGGAAAAGATCGTAAAAACCGAGGCCCCGTGTCACAGCAGGTGTGGCACGATAAAGATCCCACCCTGCTCAAAGGCCGTAAGTACCGAGCATAGGCCTAAATTTGCAGCCCTTCACCGGCAATGGTGAAGTCTCCATATCAGTGAAATAATCTGGAGAGGGACGATAAACGGTAAACAATCACTCAATCAATCGAACCCGCGACGCAAGGATCATCTCCTTACTTTGGACTCTAGAACAGACGCTGTAACCACTGCGCCATGCGGGTTATTATAATTAAAGAAAGTATTGCTCGAAAACCTCGGTCAATACAATATATACATTGTACTTCAAACAATAACGACCGCCCGCGTGACACAGTGGTAAGAGCGTCTGCTTTAGAGTGGCATTTTTTGAAATTTCTTGGTGCATTAGTAATTCTATGACATGCTGCCAGTTATTTTAAATAAAACAAATCTTATTTAGCGAATGTTTAGAAGGAAAGGAAGGAAATTTAGAAATAAAAAGTATGAGTTGAATGGAGACGTAGTTCTTTAAGAAACTACAGACATTGTAAGAAAGATCACAGAAAATCATTTCCTGTATGAATTTTTTTTTCTTGATTGTACAAAATCATGTTTGATTAAGCAATCATTTGTCATATATTATATTTGACTTTTTTGTTTCAATATTTAATGGTTGAAAAATATGTTTCTATTTATAGCATATTCTATCTCATGTTTGTTACTTATTACTGTATGTTTTACATCGTGTTTGACTTACAACATGTTTATTTTTTAAATCCATTATATGCATGTTTGTATCATATCATGTTTGATTAAACTTTTTTTTTTGGCTCATATCATAATTGACCATTTTCTGCTTTAATCTTGTAAAGTTGAAAGTTCTTTATCATGTTTGTTTCACGTTTTTTCCATGATTTTCAATTATGCTATTTCTCGTGTTTGCCTTACATGTATATCATGTTTGGTAAACACTATCATGTTTGAAGCAAATATGTTTGATTAAACTACATATGACACATATCGTGCATTATTGAATTTTGTTTCAATATTTCATGTTTGAGGACCTGTAGAATATTCGCTTCATTATTTCATGTTTTAACATTTCATGTTTTAATAAAGGTATCTATCTACATCCACTGAATATAATCTTTTTTCTTATGAACGCACATAATGTAAGAATTGTTCCCAAATCATAATCTAATCAGATTGCCTTCAAAGTTTTCATGTCCAGTTTCTCCACTATAGGTTGCAAACGCCGTTTTCCCCTTATGAATTTATGTATATACTCACAAGTCTTGTTAGATTCAGTTTTGAAGAAGTTGTAGACAGTGAAATGATAAAAATCATTTTGAAAACAAATGGATACATGATGGTTTTGAAATTGATCTGAAAGTCAAACAAAATTAATGTTGCTTAATTAATCATAGCTTTATAAACACATATTTGTGAACAAATGAATACTGTTAACGTAAATATTACTTATATACTGATGCAAGCTTCATACATGTAAAACAGTAAACGCAGGTGACCTATTGCTATCCGTTTTCGTCCGTCGTGCGTTAACATTTGAACATTTTCAGCTTCTACTCTGTAACCACTGAACCAATTTCAACCAAATTTGGCACAAAGCATCTACAGGTGAAGGGGAACAAAAATTGTGAATTTCAAGATCCCTGCCCCCCTGGGGCCTGAGGGATGGGGCCGAAACCACTAAAATTAATGCAATTTTTAAAAATCTTCTTCTTTACTCCTGGACATCAAACTGTTAGCATGATTGTTATCAGCATTGAGTCCTCTACCAAAAATTGTGAAATTCATGGCCCTGGGTTCAGGGGTTAAAGTGCTAGGGCGAGGCCAAGAAGTTTATAGTGAAAATGCATTATTTCTTTGAAAGATTTTCTCTGCTCCTTGGTATAAATAAACCAACTAAGTACATAGTTATGATGAGCAAGAGTGCCTCTACCAAAATTGTGAATTTTATGGCCCCAGGGTCAGGGGTTCTGGTTTTAGGGCGGGGCTCTATTGATTTTATAGCGAAAATACAATGGATTCTTTGAAAATCTTCTTCTCTGCTCCTGGGTATTAAATAAACTAACTAAGTGCATAGTTATGATAGAGTGCCTCAACCAAAATTGTGAATTTCATGGCCCCAGAGTCTACACCGTTATGCGACAGGCTAGACAAGACAAATGCACGACCAAGCTAGTGCAAGATGTGCTATATATTAACGGGAAAGTGTATACTCCCCCATCTCCAATGATAACGGAGATGCCGGAAGAAACACCATCCTTCAGATCCTCCGGGCAGTCATCACACGGAAATCGGTGGACTCAAAATCAGCAAACACCTAGGGGCGAGCGGCCAACCCAGAAGAGACAGCGCACTGGATTTACTCCAGACCGCACTGACGCCTAGGGGGCGCAGGAGAGCAGACATCCACCAAATGTAATGACTCTGTACTGACACCTGAATACGAATACAAAACACTTTGAATTTTTTATCTTTAAATGTCTGTGGAATTAAAAACCGGCTAAGTTATAATGAATTTAAAGAATTTATTACCCAATATGATATAATAGCCTTCACTGAAACAAAAACCGATAATTCTGACGAAATTGATATCCTAGGATATACAACATTTATGAAAAACAGAAATAAACTTTCAAAAGTAAAATCGGGTGGATTGATATTAGCAGTACGTGATGAAATTATTAAGCATGAAAAGAGTGTTAATACTGATTGAAGTGTAAGAAAAAACTTTTTTGTGCTTTTATAGATTTCAAGCAAGCGTTTGACACTGTTTGGAGAAGCGGTCTCTGGAGTAAACTTTTAAATTATGGAATTAAAGGCAAATGCTTCACGTATATTACAAATATGTATCAGGGTATTAAATCACTTATAAAGATGAACGCGCACTACAACCGATTTTTTTCTTTTGTAATGTCGGAGTACGACAAGGTGAAAGCTTTTCTCCTTTTTATTTTCGTTGTATATTAATGACCTAGAGAATTATCTTGTTGATAGTAATATAATTGGTTTACAAAGCCTTACGACTTCAATAGAAATTGATTTATGTGTGTATTTGAAACTTCTTATACTTTTATATGCCGATGATTCTGTCATTTTAGCAGAAACTCCTGATGATCTACAAAATGCTTTAAATAAATTTTAAAACTTCTGCTCAGAGTGGAAATTACAAGTAAATATTGAGAAGACCGATATATTAATTTTTTCAAAAGGCCCATTAAACAAGAGATTTTTACTATAATAACAAGAGTCTAGAGACTGTTTAAGAATTTAAATATCTGGGTATCATTTTTACAAGATCTGGTTCCTTTTTAAAAGCCAAGAAACATCTCTGTGACCATGCCCAAAAAGCTATGTATGGTGTTATCAGAAAAATAAGACAATTTAACCTCCCTGTAGAATGTAAACTTGATTTGTTCGATAAAATGGTTTTACCAGTGTTACTTTATGGTTGTGAAATTTGGGGTTTTGAAAACGTAGATATTATTGAACGTGTTCATTAAAAATTTTTGAAATATATTCTATACTTGAAAAGTAGTACCCCGAATTATATGGTTTATGGTGAAACAGGACGTTTCCCATTATCTGTCCTTATTTATTCAAGAATAGTCTCATACTGGTGTTAATTATTGAATAGCACAGATCAATCTAATTAAAATTAGATGTTAGATCCGCTCGCATACTCGCTACACTAACATCTAACAACATCCCATAAGGGGTCATGTCAGAGTTCAAATTCTATTAAAAATATTGACCAATCATTGCAGAGTGGACGTTTTCTTGTTAACCAATCAGATACGTCGTTGAAAACTGTGGTCGGTAGCCTATGTAAAATGGCGGCGAAAGAGAAAATCAACAAGGCGATCGAAAACGTGTTAGAAAAATTTGATATTCCAAGTCTTAAACAAGAACAGAGAAAGATTTTGCAGTGTCTAATGGATAGGATGGACTGTGTAGCGGTTCTCCCGTCTGGATTTGGGAAATCCCTTCCCTTTCAGATGCTAATTCCAGTACGGAGAGAAATGGGAATTGAGGTTGGCAAAATTTTAGTGTGTTGCCCATTGATTTCGCTGATGCAGGACCAAGTAGCTCATTTGCAGAAAGTTTCAGATTTGACAGCTGCATATAAAGGTTGGTGTTTTTTCTATAAATTGTCCAAATTATAAATTAGCCACGAGATTTATGAAACCAGACTCGTCAGGGAAATGTGGTTGTTAGAAATAAAGAAAATGTCCAAAGATTGCGTATTTTTGCACATTAATGGTAAAATACTGAAATTGAATAAGAATATTTCCTAGAAGTTTAGCATAACCCCGAATATATGTCCCTATGCATGTTATATGTAACAATAACATCTGCATTTTTTTTTATACAAGGTGAGTGTCGAGCTTTAGTTTGACTCAGTAAAAAGTAAAGTGGTCTTTTAACGGGTGTTATTATCACAGATGTTCCATTCATATCTTGGACAAATGCTAAATGGTCTTGATCAGAAACCATATATATATATATTTAAAGGGCCCAGTGATGAGAGTGACAGAAGAATTCTTGATGGAAGAGTAGATATTGTTTATTGCTCCCCAGAGGCTTTAGTAGGGAATCCTGAATGGAGAGAATCTATATAGCATCTTGATGTTACAACAATTGTCATCGATGAATTTCACACCATAGCAACATGGTAAGTCTAAGATGAACAAAAAAAATATTTGCCACTTAAATTTCATATACCTGGATGTCTTGAATTGTCACTTTTTTTGACATTCAGTATGGATAATACATTTATTTTGCTCCTTGTTAAAGAGAGAAAAGTTTCCTATCTCACTTTGGGAGTTTAGAGTGAAAGAAAAACCAACTGAAGATTTTGTATTTAAAAGAAGGTTAAAAAAGTTAACATTTTAATCTTTGTGAAAACAAAATTGTACGGACCCAATAATGGCACATTTTTGTCTTTATTGGTCTTATTTTCATGTCTCAGCATACCAAATATTTATTTCTGAATAGACCAGTGACTTATGTTTGATCTATATCAAGTGAAGTATATCTAGCAATAAAATCACAGATATTGATGTGAAAAAAACCCATACCTTTTAAAGAAGCTTGCTAAACTTATATGCTAAGAACGCCTAAATCTCTTCTAAAATCTATCTTATCATGCTTATTAATTGAATTTTTGTAGGGTTTTTATGAATTTCAGCATATTGTCATCAGTTTTTCCCTCATGAAGGAAATAATTTTGAGTATCTTGTTTGTCAACCCTTTAATTACCCTGTCCCGTATTTCAAGTTTATTTTCCCATTAGGTAGTCAAAATGTACTATGAATCCTGAAACTCTAGCATACTTTAACCATTCCTTGTTTGAAAAAAGTGTTTATATTTTTTTTGTATTTGTTTGACAAGGGACAAAATGAAAATGGCAAAGAAGTCTTCAGGAAATGGTTTGGAAATCTTGGCGAGCTCATATCTCTGTTCCCAGATGCAAATGTGTTGGCTTTGAGTGCAACCTGCACAAAGAAAACTGCCAGACGTGTAAAAAAAAGTTTGAACTAAAGTGACAAAACTGTGGAAATTATTGTCTCTCCTGACAAGTCGAACATTAAGTTATCAGTAAATAAGGTTTCAACAGATGTGGAGACGTCAATGTTCTGGATTATTGATCCACTTCAAGAGTTACAAGAGAAGTTTCCACGGTTACTAGTTTACTGCACCTCTATTAATGATGCCTCTAAAATCTATAACTTTTTAGTTGAAGAAGTACCATCCAGTGTCCTGCATATTGAATTGTACCACTCGAAGACAGAAGAGGTGAAGAAGGAGTACATCGTTAAGGAACTGAAAAACTGTGACAATCCTCTACGAGTTGTTATTTCAACTAGTGCGTTAGGAATGGGAGTGGATGCCAAAGCGTTCCATAGTGTCATTTTGTTTGGGGCACAGACAAACTGCTCAGACTTCATCCAGGAAATAGGAAAAGTAGGAAGAGACAACATGCCCTCTGTTGCCTTGATCTTATATAATGCATATCATCAAAGAGTAGCTGACGATGACATTAAGAAGATTCTGTTGACAAAGGAACGTCGAAGACTTTGCCTCTTGGAAAACTTTTTGGAGGACAAGGACTTACAAGGAGTTAAAGACACATCTTTGGGACGACACACTTGCTGTGATAACTGTGCGGCGTTATGTACTTGTAATAAATGTGAACTACTGCCAGTGGAGAAAATGTTTAAATAAGGTAATATGAACACTGAGCAAGAAAGTGATAGTGATAAAACAGAGGAATATGAATCTTTTGACGAAGAACTAGATGAGTTAGAGAATTTTTAATTTATTACAGGTTTATTTCTGTGTTGTATTTAGGTATACAGAAAACCTATTAAGAACATGTATATACATTGTATTCATGATTATAATATTTCATAATGTACATGAAAATTGTAAAAATGCAAGTTTTTTGTTATTGTAAGGTAACTCAAAGCTTAAATGAGCTTTTCTGATCACCTATTGTCCGTCGTCCATCTGCAGACTTTTTTTACATATGCATTTTCAACTTCTTATGAACTATTTTAACCAAAATTGGTACAAAGCATCCTTGGGTGAAAGGAACTAAAATTGTCCAATCCACACTTTGCAAGAGTTATGTCCCTTTGCGGGGTCAATTAAAAAGTCAAAAGGGAAGGCAATGAAATTTCTCCTCTATATGCTACTAAACATTTGGACGTGCTCCTATAAATTCACTGTGTTTAATTTTTTTCTTTCCATATATTGGTAGCCCCACCTATGGGCAATCATTGTACAAGATGCACATAATTTTTTTTGTCAATTGACAAAGTTACAAACCAGAAAACTATAAAAGATACTGTGAGGATTCTATTGAATTTTCCCCTTAGTTGGTGACCAAGGGACATAACTTTTGAAAAGTGTGGATTCAAATAGTGTAAAACTGAAGGACCATGCATCCATCCAAGGGAGATTATCAAGAAAGAAAAAAACATACAAAGGTGTCTTCTCAAGAACCAATGGACCAGAAAAGCGTTAACTTATTTGAAAGCCTTCTGGGGTAGTGTTGATCCTGAATTTTTCAAATCATTGCTCCCCCCAGGGGTAGGTCAGGGCCACAATACGAATATTATTTTTTCATTCTACATTATTCAAACTATGAACCCTGGGGGTAAGGCAGGGCCTCGGTAACTCAGATGAGCGTAGTTGTGGCCTATGGGCCTCTGTTCATTTTCGTTACTTTTGACCATTTTCATTATTTTTGTTTACAAAATTGTAACAAAGATATGAACCCTATATTACATTGACTGCGATTGTTCAATTTCATTCGTCTAAGCATTTCATGAAGAATGTACCATTTGTATCAATATTTGTTTGTCTAGTCAAGGAAGAAATCTTTCTCTTTCTATGAAATGTGTCTGTAGATGAGATTAAGACAAAAAATTATTTCCTCTCTTATTCTGTCCCTCCACCCAGTTTTATTTGTACTGCATTGGAATATGAAAGGGCATTAAAAGGCAGACTTTCTAAAAACAATATTCTTTACTTGTACATTGCAACAAAATAATGATTGTTTTTATTATGCCCATTTCTCTTTAGGAGTTAAAACGCTGACACTGTCAGTGAATAAATTTCCAGTGACACTGTTTATTATTATTATGTTCCCCAAACGAAGTTGGGGAACATATTGTTTTTACTCTGTTTCTTATTATTATTAT
>PRKT01000007.1:3618442-3632039 GCA_003671525.1 Saccostrea glomerata
GTTTTTCCGGGATTTTGAATTTCCTCTGCAACTGACCACGTGTATTACTTTCGCTTTTACAACTCTGTATATGCTAAGTGTCATTGCTTCACTACAAATGTGTCCCATAATTATTCTAATCATTTTCCTATATACAATATCAATTCAAACAGCCAATATCTCAGTTTTTAAAGAAATTTGACCGGGACTTTACTACGAAACTATTTCTTTCACTTTGAAACTATTTCCTTCAACCTTAAAATAATATGCTTACAAAATACCTTAAATATTGTGGAATTTGGTGGCTCAGTGGTTAGCGTGTCCGACTTTCATACTAATGGTCTTGGGATAGATCCCAGACGGAGGAATGTTTTTTTTTTTTTTGCATTTTTTTTTTAAATTAAGTTGAACAATTTCCTTCTTACAGATAAATAGAGAAGAACGGAAGACCTTATTTGTTGCTGTAGCAACAAGAGTTTCTAGTTATTATTATTTTTCTTCTTCTTCCTGGGTACTTTTTTGTCCGGGAGTGATCTTGTAAACTATACATCCGACTTAGGTAAAACCTTTTTAGGGTCAGTAGGCATGTTATGTAGATTTGCGGAACGAAGGTCATTTTGCGCGCACGTGCTTGCAAGAGCGTGCACGTGCAACGCGTGAAATGACCAATATAATAGATATAGCCATAACTTTTCTATTTTTGGATGAAATGCTTTGAAACTCATAATGTGATGATATATTAGTAGCATAAACAATGTGTCATGGTCAAAATAGCAAGATCTCATTTGCTCTGATTGGCTGAAAATAAGGTCTCAATATCTTTCTTGTTTTTTGACGAAATCCTTTGAAATTTTGAACATAGCCATGCATTATGATATCCTACAACTTAATGTATAGCAATTATCATGAAAACACGTGCATGCACGTGCGCTGCAATCTGATTGGCTTAAACTTTGAAAAGCTATATCTCCCTTGGTTTTCAACCAAACAGGATGGGATTTGGAACATACATAGATATAATATACTTCTACAAGAAGGTATCGTCACCATGCACATGTTTACACGTGCGTGTACGTGCGCTGCAATCTGATTGGCTGAAACTTTAAACAGCTATAACTCCCTTGGTTTTTAACCAAACGGGGTGGGATTTAGAACATAGATAGATGTAATGGACTTCTACAAGAAGGTATGGTCACCATGCTTATGTATGCACGTGCGTGCACGTGAAATGAGTAAAATCAAAAATACACTTAAATGATAGTATTTTTTAATAATTTGGATTAAATACTTTAATATTTAGTGTATTAAAATATATAGATTGTGTAGACAAGATGATATGGTCATTACGCACATGCATTCACATGCGCACGCGTGCAATGTTAAAATTTGAATGAACTTGGTACACTTCTGGGTAAACGTTGTTAAAATCTCAAATGCATAGAGTTTATCTTATTTAATGAAGCTTACAAGGAATATGGCACCAAAAGGGAGTTGGGGAGCGTTTGGGGAACATCTGTAACGGTCCCCGTTACAATTAGCACTAGTTTATGTTTTATTTAATGATAACGGCTAAGTGATTGCATTACGTTGTTTATGTATATTGGTAACATTCAAAATAAAATGTCAACTTGTACACAAACTTTTACACTTTAATGTCATGTATCAAAGAACATCTCAGAATCACAGAATAAGATAAAGAAATGAAACAGCCCTGCACTATGAGTGAGGATATGTCACTTCAACATGTACCCAAATCTAACATGTCTCTACAAAATTAACCATAATAGTATCAATACAATTTTATCTCCCAAAAAATGTTTCTACATTTGTTTATATATGTACAGTTAATGATCACAACATAGGACAACTGAACCTATTAAGTACATGTAATGATGTTCAGAGGAAGAAATACATGGTTATCATACTAAGAACCATTGTATTAACATATCCGGTACTAATCAATATTCTGTATAATTGTAAAGTTTAAGGTATTGTTACGTTTCACGAAGTTACCTGTGAAATTCGGGTTAACTCTTGTTTACAAGTTCGGAATAAATGGACATTGAACCCGATGTTTATAAACTACGTAAATATTTGTCAATGAACAGTTAACGAAAGAAATGAACAATAATTGATTTAATGACTTTATTAATTTAACATGTATAATTTAATGAGAAAGTGATGAATTTTGTATGTTTTATATGGGTACAACGTTATTAATGTAGTAGGTAATTTTGTTGGTCAAAACCCGCTAACCTATTGATTGTGACGTAATAGGTATCTGATTGTGTCTTACGTCATCATAACAACTTTTATCTATATAAACTAGCTGTTTTTGGTTTAGACTTCAGTCGGCTGTGGGGAGCGACTCGGAGCAAACAGCCTTTCCTGGTAAGGGAAAGTGACCTAAGTCACTTTGGGGAACGACTCCGTACACTTCGGTTATAAGATGGTACCAAGTCTATGTATACGAAATCATTAAAGGGAACCAAGTTATTGGGAACGTCCTGGATTGACCATCGGTTGGTCACCTTTTTGTTAACCAAATAACGTTGTACCAACCAAGTTACAGTGTACCATTTTGTGTGTTTATAAGTGAACCATTTGATCGTCTTAATAAATGTTATAAACTTTTAACAAGTGTTATTCCTTACAAACATTATTTAAAGTGACCAAAAATTGGTCATTACGTCAACCAGAGAAGTGACCGAAATTTGGTCATTACGTCTACCAAAGAAGTGACCAAAAGTTGGTCATTACGTTAACCAACTAAGTGACCAAAAGTTGGTCATTAACGATTTTATAAACTGTGACCAACGGAACCATCAAACCTCGACCAAGTGACCAGAAAACCAATAGCTGCCCACGAGTTTATTACACGATACCCTCGGTCTCGTTACAGTATCTTCATCCTTCCTGTGACAACATGGATTTTGTCATTTAAACTGGTGCTTATTCAAAGGTGTGTCTGAAATCTTCAAAAAACTAGCAATAGATTAAAAAAGCAATCATAATCTGTGATAATTACCTTGTAATTAATTGTCTCAAGTTGAAATACGTGCAATTTATCTACTTTGTAAGTTTAACAGTGTAAGGGTGGAGCTACCTTAAACATGGGGATCTCTCAACCTTATGAAAGGTTGTCTTGGTTTATGCCTGTGTATCATAGTAGATAATCCAGCAAATGCATTCTGAAAGGGGTTCCTATCAAATGATAAGTCTTGGCACTTGAATGCACGCTTTGGAATGTAAGTTAGTACATTTGCTTCTTGCAAATCTTTTAACACCTTTAATACATCTCCCTTGTAGCTAGGGATGTGATGGAAACCCTTCCTACTTCTAATGTCAGTAATACTGTCAAAATGGCTGACCATGTTTATCAGATGAAGATATTCCTTTGAGTGGGCAAGGATACTCTCCTTTGTTTTATGTCCAGAGCAGGCAATTTTGCTATCTCTATTCAGCATCTCTAGGTACTCATCTAAGGACACATTGTTGTTCTTTCCTCCTTGCAGATTAACAAAGCGGTTGGCAACTAAGCGTTCTGCTTGACTCTCACAAAGAATGCCACTTGTCAGAGATGTTAAATGAATGGAACCAATTGCATACTTTACTTTGTTTGTGAGATGGTATACTGGCAATTCATATTTGGCGGATCGCACTGCCCTCTCACCATCCCCCATATCAACTGAAGTATCCAAGTTCCTGTGCAACATCACAAGTTTAAATAACATGAGTAGGTAATCATGCATTTGATCTTGGGTTTTATCTTTTTGCTTTTTGGATGGTTTGGCAATATGTACGTCATGGATTTTTTCTTCATGAGTTTTCAGAGATAAGACATTGGCATACGTTTTGTCACAGTGATGGCACTTAAACCTTCCTTCCTCCTGTGTTGATGTCCAGTAGTTTTCTGGATGTTGTGGGTCACACACAATATCTCGTAACTTCTAAAACAAGTCATCAGTGTCATCAAAGAAATACTTTCTCAAAATGTTTTCACTCACAGAATCGATGTAATTAATCTTTTCTCTGTCTGACATTGCTGCAAAGTTGGCTGGCAGATCTATTTTATGTTCAGTGTCTGGGACACCCATGTGATGCAGGAAAAGCAGCAAGCAGATGGCATCTAAGATCACATAATATAGCATCATATAGGCCCGATATGCATTATAGACTTGCCCTTTGACATTTCTCATGTTCAGGAAGTTTCGGCAATTCATTAAAAAGATTTTTATTTCAAGTTATGCTTAGTATTCAAGTATACAATTAATTACACAAATATGAAATATACAACGTATCATACCTGTAGCAGTAAACTGTGCCACGGTCCGCAGCACTCTTGGTTGAATACGTAAGCTTGTGCATAGCCTAAAAAATAGAGCCATTAAATGTTACCAAATACATGCAGTCTACATCTGTATAAACCTACATCTCTGTGCATGTTGTGCATACTCAGTTTTAAGTAAAATAGAAGTCTTAACTCTTGTACAATTAATGTGTATTACTGCAGATTTTTTTAAAATAATGTTCATACAACACATGCATATAACTCAAATAGATACCTCTAAGAAATTCATTAGTCTGTGAAAGTCTTCGATTTTGGACACAACGCCTTGGAGTCTCTGAAGCTGTGTGTCAGCATTAGCCATGGCCTTCTGCGCTGCTTGCACCCGTTCGTCTGTTAACCTGTCACCTAATGATAAAAATTAACGCTTGAAATGTGTATTGGATAATACATGTTTAAATTGATATTGATTGTATATACATACACATTTATGAGGCATTTATAACTAATTTTTGTATTAAAATCACATTTTAAGACCCACAATAATCACATATAATGTTAAAATTACAATACAAATAAAAAGGTGTGACATGTATGTCGCACCTATGACCGTACATGAAAAAGCTTGACAAAGTCATGTAAACTCGAATTAGACTCTGCCGTCTTAAAAACAAATACAAAAAAACTCCATAACTAACTTATAACTACCCATATTTAATAAAAGTATCAACACAAGGATTCCATACATGTTGTGGATTTGAATAGTGAAAAAAGCACAAATCTCTCCTTTTTGACTGACATTCTATAGATTAAATTTTAAACACATTTTTAATTCAATATTAAAAGAAAATACCTCCAAAAAATACAGGTTCCACCACTTCTCCATCCTTGCATGGAACATATGTTGACAAATTATTTAAAAGACGAATCAATTCTATTTTCGTTGCAGTCAAAAAGTCCAAGTGGGTACTTCAATTATAAAATAAGTAATTTTATTAATAATTTTTTTTTTTATTTTTGGTCTATAAGAAAAGTATAAAATTACCAAACAAAAAACGAAAAAGAAATAAAAACACAAAATACTGTGAAATCACTAATTTTCGTGGGGGTTTAATTTTCGTTGTTTTTGTGGTATGAAGAGACCCACGAATTTATATGCACCACGAAATGTAAATTTTCATGTGCACAACTACTAAAAAGTTCTTCATACACGAAATCAAATCCCCACGAACTAACATTTTTTCCTCAAACCACGAAAATTTGACCCCACGAAAATATGTGATTTTACAGTAACTTACTTGTTTAGTTTTATTTCCTGCACATTAGGAATATCTATGCTCTAAGTGCTTTGGATAAATGTTTCCAAATTGTTTCTGCAATTCAGGATGATTTTCAATGACAGAGGTGGAGAACAGAAATGTTAGCTCTTTCATCAACGTCTCTTGGTTTTGAATGGTAGGAATAAATGTTTCAGTCTCAATATCATGGGGAGCAGGACTTTCAGAGCTAAGTACAGATGGAACTACTCTGTCAAGGATGGCATACACATGAAAGAGATGAAGAGAAAGTGTTTTCCTGTCAGATGTTCCGTATGATGGAAGAATGTTTTTGTCCCAGTTGTCACCAATGATTTGGTACTTAACACTTCCTCCATCAACCCAGGAATCACGGACTTCTATGATTTCTTTGTCCAGTACTTCCTGCCAGTCACTGAGCTTTCTCTTTAAAGTCAAAGGATGGACAGTCAACCCTATATGTGACAGTCTCTCTATGTCCTAAAGTGAAAATCATATAGTACTAAAAAGGATGCATTTGGATAATGTACATTTTAAAATTTAATATTCTGTTAAGTTTCAATATGCAGATTGATAGCATTAACTTACTGATATAGGAGTCTAATTCTGAAAATGTATTTATTTTGTTTCTAAGAAATTAATAATTTAAAATGTATTATGAATAAATTTATACATAAATTCAGAATATACCCGCTGCGTACATCCACCATGAGATAACAGAAAACCATTTATGTACTGCAAAACAGACATCTCTTGACTCCTTCCATGAAGTGCTACACCTATAGTTTGCAGGGCATGAAGAAATGGTTTGCTTCCAATAACATGCAGGTGGAATGTCTGAAACAGTAGCTGTAATAATACACAATAGTGCTGGATTTGTTGTCTCCAGTTGTTGGAAAAAATGTTCCCATCGGAAACTGAAAAAATCTGCATGGGATTTCTATTGTAGTAGAGTGCCTGAACCCCTCTTAGAAACTGCCTTACACTCTTCTTGTACGATCTTTTGGGAGCCTCGTGATTGTGTCAGAATTTTCACATTCTACTATTACTAGTAATTACATTTTGTATTTTTTTTTCTAATATAGAGGATTTGTTTCTAGTGCAATACATTTTAACAAATAATAAATTTACTTTAAAAAATACCATTTAACTATTTGTTCGGGGGGAGGGGGTTTAAAATCTATTTTTATTTTATTTTATCGTACGTATGACATGTTTGTTTTTATAGCAGAGTTCAAAGTTGTTTTATTTTGATTATGAATGAATGTTTATATACGTATATATTAGTTTATATATTAATCAAACATAAAGAGGAAGGCTATAGAGATTGATTGAATACACAACAACAACTACAAAAGAATTTAATGTAACAAGTATTCTGTTTTGTACCTACAAACTAAATGTAACCGGAAACAAATCAAATGGCAGGCAAAATAAAATTAACCAATTTCAACAGTTTTAACAATGCACCTCTACTCTTCCATCGAGAGCATTTGTCTGATTTTGGTTTGTTCTCTTTACCAGAGAACAAGGATCTCTTGGAAGATTTTGGAACTGGGCCTGTCTCTATGACATACATATACAAGTATTAAGGTGTCATAAGATTGAAAGGAGCAGTCATTACTTTTAATGATTTTAAGCGTTAAAGTAAAACATTATATTTTTTAAATTAACAATTTACAGGTTGGTTCCCTCAAACTCACCAGCATAATTTGGCGCAACAGATTTCTCCTTTGGTGCAATAGAGACAGAACTGCATCTAGGGACCTATGAAAAGGGACAAAATATACAGAATCAATACATGAACAACAAATGAATAGAATAGACAATGTCTTTTTTTGTCTCCAGTGAATGTCGTAGAACATTTTTAACAACATGCTTAATAAGAGTTAACGCTGTATACCATTACAGGTAAAGGCTTTTTCAATGTTTCGTCTTGAAGCAAAGGAAGGGGTTGCAATCCCATGATATGTGGTTCAATGTTTGCTGTAGACCCAAGAGGCTTTAGTTGGACTGGTGCCACTCTTATGATAGGTAACAGCATGGGTGCCTCTTCTGTGGCCTTAAAGCGTTTGTCCACCCCAATAGTACCCGGACTTCTAATTTCTCTCTTCTTGATTACCTTTTTTAATGATGAGGGAACCAAAACACTATACCTGCAAATATATTTTATAAACTTGTTTGACCTGAATATATTCTTAAATCAAAAACTTAAGTAGACTTGTTTGATTGAAAAGGTCTTGAGGAAAACTGGAAGTTGTTTTGAATTCCTATGTCATGATTATGTGTTTTAAATAAAATTGGAGGTATAGCAATAGCATGTATACGCTGTAGTACTACAGTTAAATATTTCAGGATTTCTAAAATTCACGATGCTCATAAAAACGTATAAAGACGAGAACAATCTTATGTGAGGTAATGAACAAAATTTCAATCTAATTCTTCACAGATCTGACAACAATATTAAATGGATGAATGGGGAAAACACTGACCTGGACATTGTTGATCGTATGTCAGTTTTAAATCGCTCTCTTGTCCCAACAGCCTCTTTTTCTAATTTCAGCACCCTTTCCATCGAGCGAAAACATTTCTGACATACACCCATATCATTCGGAAAACTTATCTCCTTGTTCAGATTACACACGTTTTCTATGGTTTTCATTCGTTCCTGTGTAAGTCTCAATTTCTTATCCAAACATTTCTCGACTTTGATGTTTCCAGCTACATCTACTCTTTGAGTTACGAACGAAAACCCGCAAACAACACAAATATTGCCAAGCGGGTAAAATTTCATAGGTGTAAGTGTAATGGGCGCCGCCATTGTGATCGTTCATAACTCGATTTGCCATTCGGAACAACTGTAGACTTATTCGCTTCAACAAATATGCGATGCTGGCGCCAGCGACAATTTGATTGGTTGATAGAATTTGAACTCTGACCCCTAATGGGATGTTGTTAGATGTTATTGTAGCGAGTATGCGAGCGGATCTAACATCCAATTTTAATTAGATTGAGCACAGATAAGAAAATTTCATGTATATTGTATCAATTTTAGTTTCTTACTCACAATCGGAAGTTTGTAAAATTCCTTGGAATGACTGTGTTAATCGTATTTTTGACTCATGTGGTCTTTCTTATATTTGGAATAAACAGTTTTATTATAATCCTAGGTAACTACTGTTGTTAAACAAAGATTACAAGATCAATTTATACAAAAATGGCATTCTGATATTAACAGTTCTTCTAAAGGTACTTTGTATAAAATTTTTAAAACAAATTTTGAGTGTGAAAAGTATTAAGTATTCTGCCATTAAAATTTAGAAAAATACTTTCAAATTTCGTACTACAAATCACCATCTACCAGTTGAGCTGGGAAGATGGGCATCTATACCATTAAGTGAAAGATAATGTACACTTTTTACTGCTAAACATGTTGCTGATGAATTTCATTTAATACTCGAATGTACTGCACTGTCAGGAAAAAGTATACTCACCGTCAATAGAAACGCAACCCCCTATTTTAAGGGGTGCAAAATTATGTACGGGATATAACTATGTACCAAAGAAGTTAGGACATCTTTTACTTTGCCAAATCAGTTATTTTACGGTTGAATGACTTTCATTCCATTACCGGAAGTTGATTTTTAACCCCCTGAACGGAAATAAAAAAAAATTGCATTTTTAATAAAAATATGTTGACGGTGCGACCGTTAGAGCGAGCGCAAACTCTTCTATTGTTTTAATTCAGATCGGGCTCGCCAAACCGCACGTGACATTTGGTGCGTCTAGACTCTGACGTCACATGACGTCGTATGTAAGTTACAATACCAAGAAAAAAACTGAACAGTGCTGAAAGTTAATGAAAAAAGTTACGTTTACTATTTTTCTTCAATATGTAACTATTTAATCAAGGCAAGTAAACTTTTTATTGAACATTACCGTCATTCTCGCGAGAACGCAACTTTACTAAGTGATGCATTGTGGGTCAGAATTACTGCGGCAAAAAATTCTAAAGAATGAATGTGCAGTAGTGCGAATTTTCTCTTCGGCGTTGTCGTTAGAGCTCGCAGTTACGAGCGTCGCTTCGCGACGCTCGCTGCACTCGCTATTATTGACAATATTTCAGGCTTCCAAGGTTTTGTACCTGTTAAACATAAGTCTTGTACTAAAATTCCGGAAAAACTATCCTTCTTTCTTTTCCGGATGTGATGCCTGTATTTCCTCAAAGTAACTGAAAGCACGCATTTTCATTGCTAATGTTGGAAATTCTCAAAATAAAGAAAATTGAGAGATACAGATGCAAATATACACTACATAACGACTTTTCGCTCTCATGTGTTTCAAAAGCAGGAATGACAGTTCCTGACCGGGAGTCCAAGGGTTACTACACTACGCCAGGTTAGAGAAAATTCGACCTCTATTGATTATATAGTGAAAATACATGAATTCTTCGAAAATCTTCTTCTCTGCTCCTAGACACTAGATTGATGATTGATTGTATATATACTGTTTAACGTCCATCTCCATATTATTTCACTGATATGGAGACGTCACCATTGCCGGTGAAGGGCTGCAAATTTAGGCCTATGCTCGGCACTCAGAGCCATGGAGCAGGGAGGGATCTTTATAGTGCCACACCTGCTGTGACACGGGGCCTCGGTTTATACGGTCTCATCCGAAGGACCGCCCATTTAGTCGCCTTTTACGACAAGCAGAGGGTACTGAGGACCTAACCCGGGTCCCCACGGTGTCCTAGGTATTAGATAAACCAACTAAGTACATAGTTATGATGTGCAAGAATGCTTCTTCCAAAATTTAGAATTTTATGGACCCAGGGTCAGGGGTTCTAGTGTTAGGGCGGGGCCTTACATATTATGTAGTAAAATTTCATTAAATCTTAAAAAATAAATTCTCTGTCTCTGGGAATTAAGCAGATACACTACCTATATAGCTATGATGAGCAAGGGCCTTAATCTTGCAGAATTGTGAATTTCAAGGCTTCAGGGTCAGGGTACATGGGATGGGGGGTCTGTACTTATGAATGAACGAATTGTTTGAAATCTGCTCCTTGGTATGAATCAAATATTTTTGAAAAGAAAGGATGTTTTTTCCAAAATTGTGCAGTGTGCGGATCTAGGCCTAAGGGTGAGGGGTTCATGTGTGGTGAGAGCACTACTGATTATTGCTGAATATTACTGATTAGTTGAAATGCATTTTTTGTTCCCCTACCCTGCCTTTGGGTATTAATTAACCAAGCTAAGCAATTGCTTAGTGTATTGTTATGATGAGCAATGTTGCCTCTTTCAAATTGTGAATGCCATAGCATCTGGCTTAAAACATGAATCAAATTCAATAAATTAAAAAATTGTTGCATTATGCTCAGGTGACTTATAAGGCCCATGGGTCTCCTTTTCTATTTAAGATATGTGTATACGTCAATGCCTTTGCCAATATGTAGAATTCTTTAGAAAACTACAATATCTTTATGCTTGTGCCCCCTCAATTTTATGTTTTAGCTCACCTTAGCCGAAGGCTGAAGTGAGCTTTTCTGATCACATTTTGTCCTTAGTTTGTCCGTCCGTCTGTCTATAAACTTTTTCACATTTTCGACTTCTCCTCAAGAACCACTGGGCCAATTTAAATTAAACTTTGTACAAAGCATTCTTGGGGGAAGGGGAGTTTAAATTGATAAAATAAAGGGCCATGTCTCCTTCCAAGGGGACATAATCAATAAAAGACAAAAATAGGGTGGGGTCATTAAAAATCTTCTTTAAAAAACCACCGGGCCAGAAAAGCTGATACTTATGTGGAAGTATCTTGGGATAGTGAAGATTCTAAATTGTTGAAATCAAGACCCCCGGGGTAGGGCGGGGACACAATAGGAAATCCAATTTTACATAGAAATATATAGGAAAAATCTTTAAAGATATTCTTCTCAAGAACCAGTGTGCCAGAAAAGCTGAAATTAATGTGGAAGTATACTGGGGTAGTGAAGAATTTAAATGATAAAAATCATGATCCCCGAGGGTAGGGCGGGCCCCACAATTGGAAATCCAAGTTTAACATAGAAATATATAGGAAAAATCTTTTAAAATCTTTTTTTCAATAACCAGTTGGCCAGAAAAGCTGAAAGTAATGTGGAAGCATCCAGGGGTAGAAAAAAAATCAAAATTTTAAAAAATCATGACAACTGGGGGTAGGGCTTAGCCACAATAGGATATCCAAGTTTTACATAGAAACAATAGGGAAAATCTTTAAAAATCTTTTTCTCAAGAACCAGTGGGCCAGAAAAGCTGAAAATAATCTGGAAGCATCCTGGGGTAGTGTAGATATTAATTTGTTAAATTCATGACCCCCGGGAGTAGGGCGGGGCTATAAAAGGAAATACTATTTTTATATGAAATATATATAGGGGGAAATTTTTTTTCAAGAACCAGTTGACCAGGAAAGCTGAAACTTAGGTGGTAGCATCCAGGGGTGGCGTAAATTCAAACTTATTTAAATCAAAACGGGTGGTGTTGGGGGAGGGGGTATGGGGCCAGATGTAAGAAAAGGGGAAATCTGGTAAAAAACTGTATAACCAAAGTTACTCAGGTTAGCGATGTGGCCCATGGGCCTCTTGTTATTATTTACTGCTTGTCAAGGACTTTCGGTAGGTGATTATGCCATAACTGAAAATAACTGGCTGTGCCACCCCCTCCCCTTCTTTAATGATCACCTGAGTATCATGTAACAACTTTCCAACAATTGAATTTAGGTCGTGTTTGAAACCAGATGCCATGAAATTCACAATTGAAAGAGGCACCATTGCTTATCTTATCATAATTATACACTGAGCATCCCTACCCTAGTTACTATAAAAATAACCGGACTGATGTAGATAAGAGTAAGAAAGAGAAAAATTCACTTTCACTTAAAAACCAGTTGTGCACCCCGGCCAGAAAAACACTGATCCTGGGACAACATATTTCAAAATTTTGGATATTTTTTTGTATATTTTATTTAATCATAAATGGCTGATTAATGCCAAAGAGCAAAATTCAAAGCATTAATTCATTTCCAGACTATGCCCCCCCCCCCCCCCCCGATGATTTCATGCCAGGGGGCATGAAATTAACAATATTGCTAGATGCACCTTTTTACATCATAAATATGTAAACTTGGATCGTTGGCATAATACCATGAGCAAAGGAAGATTTTAATGTATTTCACCTTATAATTAACATAGTCCCGCCCTAACACCAGAACCCCTGACCCTGGGGTCATAAAATTCACAATTTTGGAATAGGCCTCTTGCTTATCATAACAATGTAATAATTAAGTTACTTTGATACCCAGGAGCACAGAATAAGATTTTCAAAAAATTAATGTATTTCTACTATACATGTATAATCAATAGAGCCCCACCCAGAACCCGAACCCCTGATCCTGGGGTCATAAAATTAACATTTATAGTAGAGGCTCTCTTGTTCATCATAACTATGTACTTAGTTAGTTTATATAATACTTAGGAGCAAAGAAGATTTTCAAAGAATTTATGCATTTTTAATATGTAATCAGTAGAGCCCGGTCCTACCACTAGAACCCCTGACCCTGGGGCCATGAAATTCACAATTTTGGAAGAGGCACTCTTGCTCATCATAACTATGTACTGAGTTAGCTTACTTAATACCCAGGACCACTGAAGAAGATTTTTAGGTCACCTGAGTAAACTCAGGTGACCTATTGCTATCTGTTTTCGTCCGTCGTCGTGCGTCGTGCGTTGTGCGTTAACATTTGAACATTTTCAGCTTCTTCTCTACAACCACTGAACCAATTTCAACCAAATTTGGCATAAAGCATCTATGGGTGAAGGGGAACAAAAATTGTGAATTTCATGATCCCTGCCCCCCTGGGGCCTGTGGGGTGGGGCCAAAACCACTAAAATTAGTGCAATCTTTAAAAATCTTCTTCTTTACTCCTGGACATCAAGCAGTCAAACTGTTTGCATGATTGTAATCAGCAATGAGTCCTCTACCAAAATTGTGAAATTCAT
>PRKT01000007.1:3642562-3724458 GCA_003671525.1 Saccostrea glomerata
CCCCCCCCCCCCCGGGGGTCATGATTTGTATCAACTTTAGTCTACGCTTCCTGAGGATGCTTTCCTATAAGTTTCATTTTTCCTGGCACAATGGTTCTTGAGAAGAAGATTTTTAAAACATTCCACCAAATTTTCACTATTTCTGAATGATCTCCCCTTGAATAAGGGCGTGGTCCTTCATTTAAACAAATTTGAATCCCCATTAAACAAGGATACTTTGTGCCAAGCTTGGTTGAAAATTGGCCCAGTGGTTCTTGAGAAGAAGTAAAAAATGTGAAAAGTTTTCATACAGACAGACAGACGGACGCCGGACAAAATGTGATCAGAAAAGCTCACTTGAGCCTTCGGCTCAGGTGAGCTAATTAAAGTAAGGATGGAATTGATGTACTGACTGCAAGTATACACATCTTAAATTGCATTATATACATCTATGTTAGTTGTCGTTATCATCAAACAAGGCACACACACTTGTAAAATACTTACCTTTTTAAAACTGACATTTTCTCTGTGAATAACACGTCCCTGTTTGGCGCTGAAGACACACTCACTGTGGAATGAACCACGCGTGACTGGCACCCTTATCCCCGCGTTTTGTTTTGTTAAACTTATCAATGATGGTATCTTAACTTAATGATTTCGTTTTTCTATATTTAATAATTTTTTTTATTTAATAATTTCGTTTTCTTTTATTTAATAATTTCGTTTTTTCTTTATTTATTGAAGGCACACACACTTGTAAAATACTTACCTTTTTAAAACTGACATTTTCTCTGTGAATTACACGTCCCTGTTTGGCGCTGAAGACACACTCACTGTGGAATGAACCACGCGTGACTGGCACCCTTATCTCCGCGTTTTGTTTTGTTAAACTTATCAATGATGGTATCTTAACTTAATAATTTCGTTTTTCTTTATTTAAAATTTTTTTATTGAATAATTTCGTTTTCTTTTATTTAATAATTTCGTTTTTTATTTATTTCTGGTTTGCACTATTGGGCTTTGTGGAAGCCCAAAAGAGCTCAGCTAGAAGGTCAAGACCTTGCGTATAGTATTACTGGATTCCCATGAAATTAAGCTAGCGTCCGATCTGTGAACCCATAAATCTTAGATTGTTGAAACTATAAAAAGAAAAATGATTTGATTACTTTGTGGGATTTCTTATGTACAATAGTGTGCATTGTTTGTTTATAAATATCACCGACTTATAAATATACAAATTGCGAGTTTGTCAATTAAAATATATGAGAACAAGAATTATAGTACCACTGACTTGTAAATAGTACAGACTGAGGGTTGGACATTTATAATATGTGAGAACAAGTACGAGTAGCCAGTACATCACCTCTAATTATGCGTTGATAAGATCAAGGGCTCAACTGATTTGCTTTTTTTCTAATTTAGTAAGCAATTATCAAAATCTACTTCTCGTAACCACTTTGACTCGTTTTACTTTTTGCACCTGTTCTCTTTAAACAATTTTTTAATATGTCAAACAAACCCAAGTCCGATCGATAACGTATTATTTTACACCTTTTTTAATGAATGTATTGTGCGATAGTTGAATGACAAGTAACAGTAACTGGCATAATGCGCCGTTGCTTTATTCTTTTGTTTTTATATAAAGTTGCACGGAATACCCGATTTTGCGGATTCAACGATACCCAAATATCGGGTATTATACGTGATTTCACGGATAATACTCGATTTCGAGTATTCTCTCCGAGCTGTTTAATATAGTACGCTATAAATTTTCGTGAAGGATAGCTATAAGTAGTCAATTAAAGTTTTTTGGTAAGGTATAGATATAAATTTAGCGATGTACGAATTTTATCCCTTTGGAAGTCTTACCAGATATTAAATAACTGTCTTAACCCCTCCGCCGCCCATTTTTGTTTTAAACATATCTTAAAAAATTATATTTTAATCTGAACTCTCATTTGCTATTTACCTTTAATTTTATTATTTAATAATATTAGTAGTAAGCAATTGGCTTCTAACGAAAAGAGTAAAACACTTTTCTATGTTGGTTTGCTTTTTAGTATAGAAATGTATTCTTTACAGCTGGATTGAATATTCTTATACAAATCCAAAAGTTATGATACTTATATATCATAAATTTATTATTTGCAATATCTTGTTTTGCGTTTTTTAAATTATACACTTCAAACCTTTTTTATAATAAATTCTTTTTATTCTAAAATCAATGTTAAGAGAAATTCAAAGTGGACTTTGGATATTGAAATTTAAAATCCATTTGAGAATATTTTTAAACAGTAAGTACTAGTATTGAAAATAGTACGAACTGAAAAAAGTGCTTCTTCAGTTGACCAAGGTCCCGTGTCACAGTAGGTGCTAGCACAAACAGAGAGTTCACTTAACACTTGCCGAGTTTAGATTTTGGTTTGCAGAAAGTGGTAGCGTCTCTATATGAGTGAAAAAAATCTCGTGAAATGAAACTTAGAAATCTGGTTAGATATGCCATTATAAAAATGGTCCACCAGTAAGTAAACCTTTTCGTAGACAAGGAGAAAAACTTACAAATTATACATGACCTTTCCATATGGATGCAACTGCAATGTCAATAATGTGGATGCATTTTCAAGTCCATAGTTTAGCAATCTAAACGTGATTGTGCATTTTAACACAAGAGACGTAAATTCACGGACATCGATCTTACAATAAACTTTTATATTCGATGTCACCTTTGTCATTATTATATGCAAAAAAGTGGTTATACAAGTTAAAAAAGAAAAGAAAACAAGTGGTAATACAAGTTATACCAAAATGACTCCTTTTGTTAGTAGGACATTCCTCAAAATTATATCAAATGCCAGTTTAATTTAATATGTCCAACATTCACAACAAATTCAAATTTAAAAAGCTATGCTTAAACCCAAAAATCCACGAAAATCCTTACAACGAAGACACAAAGCAGGTTCCATGAAATGTTCAACTAAGCCAATTTCTTTACTTCTTACTTAAATATTCAAAGAAGAGGGAGAAAACTTCACGAGTACTGTTCGAGAGTATTTTTCGAAAAATGGTATAAATCAGATGTGGATCCTTTAAAACTCCAAAGATGTTTGAGAATTCGTGTTTGCCAACTATTAATTTTGTCAAAATTCCAATGAGCCTCAAATGCGCTCCGTTCTATTGTCTTGAGACCTAATTGGTATTCATATGAAACTGTCGCTTTCAATCCGACAAATCATTATATCGACGACGTAGTCTCAATTAACAATACATATTTAGCAAATTGATCCTGTTTCAGATAAGAGCTGTATGCAGACCCTGGTTTGAGACGATGGAAATGTTCATGTGAAATATGAAAGCCACAGCTACATCCAATCAAAAGTTATGGACAGATTTATTTATATAAAGAATCCGACAGGTCGACTTGGGATGCTTCCTTGTCTATGGCTCTGATTTCAACTCTGTTTTATTTTATTCTATCATGCTTGATTCATAATGAATTTTTGACATTTCGAATGTCAGCTGTGTTTTTGTCAAAGCCCATTCATCGGTAGAATAAAAAAAAAACATCACATTAAAGAAAAGTATCTGACATAGTTGACAATTTTTAATATCGTAGGTAAAGAAAAAACCTTTGAAGCTAGATTGTGTTTATTTCATTTCTAAAATAGTTCATTGAATGCAAATATTATACGCAGCCTCTGTAAAGTTTCGAATCTAATTAGTGTTATTTGCAATTGTACGTACAAAAAAAAGCCCAGCATTACATTATGACTATATTTAGTTGTCGAGTAGTTAATAATTTTTATTCATTAATAGCAAGTTAAAGTACTCTTCAGTCGTAAGCATCATATCCAATAGCTCTTAAAGGCAATAAAGGTACTCTGCAGTACTAGTCGTCGTATCGGATATGCAGGAAATCCATTAAAACCCTTGAATCTTAATGATATTTTCGTATTTACTTTCAAGTCCGTGTGTTGGTTCATCCAATGTAAATAGCCCTTGTGCTTGTATCATTTTTAATCGGAAATTATCTTTTAAAATGTTAAGTGTTTCCAAGTAATGTTAAAATTTTATTTAAAATTAAATTAATCCAGGAAAAATTTAAACTAATTTAAACTTAAGATTTTATTTCAATATAATTGAACATACCAAAAATGTAGAAGAAATTAAAAAAAATGAAGATAACCCCTTCCTCCAAAATAAAAAAAATATAGATATTGATTCTGTTTTAAGCTGTCTTACTTTTTTAAAAAAAGGTTTATATGTCAACATACTTTAATAACACTTCCTGTACTGTGCAGTTACTTTTGTCACTTAAAAAAATAATACATAAAAATATTTTAAATAAACAGCTTTTATTTACATAATTATTCCTTAAAAAGGTCAAAGAGCAACCATTTTTTGCTAATATCGGGTATTATACGCGATTTCACGGATAATATCCGATTTCGAGTATTCTCTCCTACCTGTTAAATACTTGATTCACTAATGAAACCGTTATATAGAACTTTTTAAAAGATTTTGAGCCTTGATATATCGTAAATTACTAACCAATGATATATTTTATTAATTAAATGTGTAAATGTACAAGAAATAATTTATTTTAATAACAGCAAAGCAATCGTTAGAATGTTTAAAAAGTAAAATATATCATTCTGAAATTCATAAGAAAAAAAAAGGCCCGGGTTCAATTCTCTATCGCGGCACTGCGTCAAACCTAAGACGTAAACATAGGTAGTGACTAATCCTTCGCCAAGCGCTCGGCTCTAGATGTGAAAGTTACAGGTCTTTCAAATATGACCTTAAAAACGTAGGTCCCGTGTCACAGTAGGCGTTGGCACGAAAAAGAACCCTCACCGCTCAATGGCCCTCAGTGCCGACTAGAGGTCTCAATTTGAAGCCCTTCACCGGCAAATGATGACGTCTCCATATGAATGAAAAACTATCAGTATGAAATCAATCAGTCTTTAGTCATTGTGAAAAAAGCTTCGTTCATGTTATTGATAGATTAACACTTGATGTTCCATTTGAAGTATTAAAATAGAATAAAGACTTAGTGCTTTCATTTCTAATTAAAAATTTTCTCATAAAAGTCCAGGTCTGGGAGAACTGGCTTTTTAAAATTGCAATGTTCTTGAATTATATATAATTCAAGAACATGGCAATTTTAAAAAAGCAAGTTTTTTATGGACGTAAATATGTATGTTTGAGTATGTCTTTAATTCCTCAGAAACAGATCTATCATTTAATAGTTGAATTCTTTAGATCAGAGGTTGCGCTCTATAACAAATATTGAAAAGAAGTACCTTTAACAATAGACCGTTTCTGTTGACTTTTTTAGAATATGAGGAAATTGACGCATTTCGTGACGTCATAATGCATTGACAAACCAGAAAATTACGTCATTTTTGATAAATATGCAATCACCAAAGATCTGAGTGATATCCAATGCTTTGTTAACTAAACCTAAGCAGTTTTAGGTTTTCAGAAATTCACAAGGCCAAAAAGGCAAAAGTGAACCTTGTTCTTTAATCATTATTTTCTGAGTAGTCATAGCTTTTTGATGTCTTAATTAAGAAACCTTATTAACAATGATCAATTCTTTTTGTTCGAAAGAAATATTTCTAAAAAAAAAAAAAAGCTATAATTTCAATATAACTTTAATTTTTACTCTTATCTGATTTAACGGTTTTCAAAATGTCTATAAATCGTATAGTAATGTATTTAAAATTTGTTGATATTTATTCTTTTGGTTTACAAATAATTACACTTTATACAGTAATGCAATAATTCACTTTTACACAAATTACTTTGAAAATCGTTAAACACTCGATAGAATGGGAAATTAATTATATTTTCGATAATCTTCCTATATCTGTCCATATTATTCCGTTACATACTTAAATCGCATGACTGTTAATAGCACTTCCTGAAATCATTTTTGAAACAATTTTAGCTTTTTATTAATTAACTTTTTTCAGTTAGGACTTTACAGTTAAAAATATACTCTTTTTTTGTTTTTAAATTTTTACCAGAAACAAACAATTTTATCCCTTATTTTGATAGCATTATACAATTATCACCTGCGTGTGAAGTTTATATCTACATTTGACTTAATATGCTAAACATGATCGACGCACAAACAATTTCTAAAACAGGGCAAGCCATTGACAAAATAAATTGATAGAACAATGGTAACAACAATTTTATTTAAAATCCACATTTTGCAAATAATATGGTCGATGCAAGGATCTTGTAACTAAATACAATCTATCATTAAATCTACTTCGTTTAAATAAGTATAAGCAACCATTGTAAATGCTTGTGTGTCTAATCGCTCTATTCTAAAACACTAAATTCAAAAGAGTACTTTTCGTCAGATGCAATCTTAATGTGTCAAGTTTATTTCGTAATCAGAATGTCAATTGTTCCAAACGCGACCGCAATTGATCAAAGTCGACAAAAATGGGACTTAAAACAACATACAATCTAGATAAAATCCTTAATTTACACAGCTTAGAGTGTAAATAATGGTCTAACAATCAGTATGAAAAAAGACATTTAGCATTTGACTTCGTGATAAATTGTATTTGCTGACAAGGTCATTAAATCAAGTTATTATGATTATTAAATTATACTCATCATTATTAACAATGTGACAAGGTCATTATACTGACTGACGTTTTAATATTAATTGTTAGTCTGTTATTTAACACTGAGTTGACAAAAGACTTTCCCCTTATTTCCCGATCATGACAAGAAGCACACGGCGGGTGTGGCCGGTCTGCATAGGATACTCATTCCTCCATGGCACCTGATCCCACCATTCATTAAAGGAATAGGCATACGAAAGATTCAAACGTTCTTGGTAATGAATATACCTGGTTTAAATAAACTAAAGATACTCTATTCATGTATGAAATCTTTCTAAGACCATGTTTGTCACTTTTATTACATAAACTTACACCTCTGATGATTTGGAGGTCCTTGTTTGCTCTGCTCTTATTTTGTATTCTTTATGGACTTTTGATCTTGAATACTGTTAGTTATTTTTTTTATTATAATACATGTATAAAGATAAAATTTAATTTATTGAAAGTAAGTGATAAGTTTCTGACTATAGTTAGGTAGATTGCCATGTATACGTGTTTACATCCTCAATTTTTATTTCAAATTATCTTATCATTAGATAGTAGCCAAAAAGGACAGGATGGGGACGGGAGATCAATTCCGTGGATAACGATCTTACTGGGGCTATCGGGAAGTATAGGATCCATCGCTGTTCTTTTTTCAGTTCTTTTTCTTAAAGAAAGGTGAATATGAATATGAAAATAAGAACACAATAAACTCATAACTCAACTGGATATTTATATACATATTGTTCTAAAAAATCATATCAATTTACAGGTAGGTAGAAAGAGAAAAAAAAAACCTTACAGTAAACAATATCTAATGGAATTGAAAAAACAAACGAACAATTAACGCATAACTTATAATGTACCGAATAAATCCACATTTCAAAAGAAAGTAGTTCATATTGAAAGATATATTTTTGAAATGTTATAAGTTTTACATTTGATCTTTGTCAGAGAGAAACTTCTACAAAGAAAGGCTCGACAAGATGGTAAGTTACAACATGTGTATGAAATGCATATCATGCAACCAATTTTGATGAGATACACACAATGCTTATATTTACATGTATGCTACAGAAGACACAGGAGGGAACGAATATACAGACCACGAATTAGAAGAAGACAATTATGCTAGTGTAAGAGAATCTCGAATGGTTTTGGACGAAGGAGGGGCTTGTGGTGGACTAAAAATGTGTAACGCATTTAAGGAAGACTATAATAAAGAAAAGACCTTGACAATGCTTAACCCGTATGATGGATTAAGTTTCAACAGAAGATAGAACTGGGACGAAATATTTTAGAAATCATGAAAAAGACAATGCTTCTTAGAAGACTTGAAGATTAGTCGATAGATTGTATGTTGTTTTAAGTCCCATTTTTGTCGACTTTGATCAATTGCGGTCGCGTTTGGAACAATTGACATTCTGATTACGAAATAAACTTGACACATTAAGAGTCATTCTCTGTAAGAATCAAAGAATTTAGAAAAAAGTTGGAAATGGTACATCACAGATTTTGCTGATTTTTTGCATGCAATGTAGAAACACCATGTATAGAACATTTTGGGGGTTAATTTTTTATTTTGAGTCCCGGTTGCCATGGTAACCAAAACCACCATTTTGAGGCCAAAAATACAGAGCAACCTGCTGAAAGTATACCATCTTCATCATAAATTTCTATTTTCTGTATATTATTTACAGATAAAATTGTTGCCTACTCTGATAGACTATTTGTTGGAGTAACTACCACCACTGATGAAATTATTCAGTAGTTGGTCATAAAAGAGTTGTATTCCAGTGAAAAGTGTGAATTTTTCAAAATTTTGAAATTTGAAAAAAATGCCAATATTTGGCATTTTCTAAGCATAGTAGTAAAAAAACGCGGGCAACCCAGAACAAACAACTACCATCACTTGAAAGGTCATTCCTTACTCAATAAAATATAAAATTTCTAGAGAGGTATTATTTCGTAAAATAAAATAAAACGAAAATGAAAATGATTGCCATGGAGATTTTGGATTAATTTGTAGATTCAACATTGGCTGCTTTTTGTACATCATAACTTTAAAAAGGTCAAAAGTAAAGCAAATCACACTTCTTAAAATCATAATTTTAAGATATTATGATAAATTTGTAAGTTCAAGAATTAAACAAAAATAAGTTGTTACTATAGCAACCAAAAAGTCAGGAAAAATCATATAGCTAATGACGTTATCATTATGCAGAATCTGTAGCCTCGGTGCATGATTTAATTTCTTCAATTTTAAATAGATAACACTTATTATATGTAAACTTTAATGTGAAATAGTGCCCTTCAAAACTGAAGTGCTTTATAGACGTAAAAGCCTTTTGTGACGTTTGTGACATTGCAAAGTTAAATAACGCAAACGATCATTGCGAGGAAAAAAGTGACAATTTAATTTTAAACGCACATTTATTGTATTTTTACGTTCATTTAACAGGGTTAATATTTTTTTTAATTGTGTCCAAAAATATACATTTTGGTGTTCCTAGAGTATTAATAATGTATATAGTTCCTTCTGTGTATTCTAACGCGCGGTGACAAGGTTTCGCGTGTTTTAACGAGATTTGAACGTCGTGGATTTCTAATGGACTTTATAAAGATAATTACACTGAATGTAAATATTATATGAATAAGCAATGAATGTAAATGTAAACTTTAGGGTTAATTAAACCTCTGCTCACTCACATGAAATGTTGCTTGAATCTTTATGATTTTCCAAAAGAAATGCATTTTTAAGTAAAATACAAACAATTATAGCAGATATTGCGGGGCAAAATTGGACAAAAAAGACACTTGAACTTGGCAAATTATAATAGAATAATGGACTTTTACGAGGAGCGCTGACTTTTACAGTCGACGCTTACTTTTACACTAGGGCTATGAACGGTAGGTCTTTTACGATATATTTAGCTCAACATTTAATTAAACGAAAATAACGGATTATTTCAATGCACATATCAGTTGTCCTTGACAAAAACGACAACCACCCTACCCTCAACTCCCGGTCTTCACATGTTAGTGCCCCTAACACCATACCTATGACCACTAAAAAAATGTTTTCTTATGCATTATCAATTTTGTACTTCCGTACACAAGTTTAAATGTCCAAGTAAACTGTCAACTGTAGAAGTCAGCGCTTCTTGTAAAAGTCCTATAGGACATTTATATCATTAGGAGTTATATCTCTTATCAGAGTATCAATGAACCTAAAGTGTTTTTAGTTCAAAGGGTTTATTATATTGAGTGGCTGCATACCTGATAAAAAGCACATGACAAGTTGTTCCACATCACAAGTATGACAACAAACACCCACATTGACTCAAAATTTCATTGTACATTGTGTATATGCATTTTTATTCATTTCATTTTAGTCTAGTCAATTTAGTTTGTATTTCTTTTTATGAAATAGAGATAACGAACAGTATTCAAGCTCTTAAGTCTATAAAACAAATTCAAAATAGGACCAGAGCAAAAACGGGCATTCAAAACATCAGAGGTGGAACCAGGTGATGTTCCTTGTCATTATCGGGTTATAACGGAAACATCAGTGTGTAAATAATGGATTAACAATTGGTATGAAACATCAGTCAGCATTTGACTTAATGATTTTATATTTGTATTTGCTGACAAAGTCATTGTGTTGACCATTTAACTTACGAAATGATGACTATAAACGTGACTACTGATAGTCTTGTTTCATTAACTTGTTTGTCTATAATTAACATCGTTTTAGAAATAGTACATACGTAGAGCATGTACGTAAATGATATACCCGATACTTAAAATAGGGGGAAAGGAAATTTTGTAATTATCTGATTTGCTCTCTTTGAATACATAACTGTCTTCATTTTTTTATCATAATCAATTTTTGAAAAAAAATTATTTTATAAAAAATTTGCCTTACGTTTCAGAAGGGCAGATTCCCGGTGGTAAAGTTGCACTTGTAATGTAGCCTTTTAAAAGGAAGACGTATAATAATGCAATGCTTGCCTTCATTTTAAGCGGCATGTAACAGACATAAGAGATTTGTTCCTGGAATTCCGAATTTATATAGCTTGCCACATCCTTGTTTCTGTTTTTAAAATTAATCTAAAAAACTCATTATTTATGATATATCACGTGTATGTATGTTCCAGTGTAAACATGCAATAATGTGTTTTCTCTTTATTGAAACAATTAAAATCTTTGTTCGTTTTTCTTTTCTTTTTTGTTTTGTTTTTTTGTTTTTGTTTGTTTGTTTTTGTTTTGTTTTTTGTATGATAATTAATGTTTCAGCTGTTGTAGAAAAAAAAAACCCAAACTGTGTAAGCGCACTAAAAACCAAAAAATACCTTTCATTTCTTATATTTAATTTGTATAAAAACATAAAAGTAAAATTATATTCGCTCCCTGAGGAGAATAGGGCTATATCCCAATGCCACTCTTTTTATATGTCAAGCACGGTTTAATTCAAACCTAGTTAAATCCAATATATTAAAAGTTTATACTATTTTGACAACAATCAAAGTCATCATTACCCTGGGCATTGGCACTTTATTTCTTATCACAAATGCATGGCCGTCAGTCAATTCCCTTGGTCCAAAACTATGAGATCATATCAAGTGAGCTTACCCAGATCACTGTAGATTTTGTGCTAGATTATTTACGTTGGAATTAGTGCACTAAGGTAAAAAAAAAAACATGATTTGTTTTTAAAAATGGGAGGGAGCGAGGTTACCTCCGCCTTTTGATAAAAGTTGTCATTTGTTTTTTTTAGATTAATATTTTCCGTACAATAATTATGCATTTAAGTGCATGCTTCATTGTTATGTCTTGATTTTATAGCTTATAAATAGTCTCTAATAAAATACAACCAAAAAATCTAGAGAATTCTAGCGTTCAATATCTTGACGTTTTATAGCTGCAGATCTGTAGCGCTCCGAAAAATGATTTGACAGACCGGAGAGCTACAGTGCCACCCATTGAAAAAACAGTATATTTATTGCGCACAAAAAGTTGCGCTTTTGTATGAATTTTTTTTCCAAATTCTTACCTCAATTGCAAAAAAATTAGATTTTATAAAATTCCGCATTCTTCTATCAAGTACTTTCGTAGTTGACATCTATACGATGCGCGTTGGGCCGAATTATCTTACAATGATCTCGATTTCAGAGCCAGGAGGGCTATAAAAAACATCTATAAGAGATGTTTTGTGGTGGAAACACTGAAAGATTATGTTATGAATACACGGAGAGTAATATTTTGAGGTGATAGTTTTAAAAACATGGAAAAATAAATCGATGAACAGCGCACTTTTCTGTGCGTAATAAATATACAGTTTATTCAATGGGTGGCACTGTAGCTCTCCGGTTTGTGTCAAATTATTTTTTCGGAGAGCTACAGATCTGCAGCTAGACGAGTTTGTATTACGTATACGAATATGCCTGAACATTCAGAATATTGAACGCCCCGTTGTAAACAACATATATAAGTCGTCTAGTCAAATTCTCAGAGCTAAATTAAAGAGAGGTAGTGGCATCTAGATAAGATGTGTTTATTTTTACACAAAAATGATTTTTTTCAAATTAAATATTTAGTACGTATTAGACCTATAATAACCTAAATAAGCAAATCATAACGCTGAATCCCTTATTATTAGAAAAGAGTAATAGCATTATCATGACTGTACTTGTTTTTGGTAGATTAAACTGTCTTGAAATATTTTTTATTAAATATAAATAAAATTGATCTACTTTTCAAATTAAAATGGAATCCTTACTATTTTAATTATTAGTATAGAGTAATAGCATTATCATGACTGTACTTGTTTTTTGGTAAATTAAACTGTCTTTAAATATTTTTAATTTATAAATAAAATCGATCTACTGTTCAAATTAAAATGGAATCCTTACTATTGTAATTGTAAGTTTGTGAAAAGCCAGAAGATACTGCATACAAGATTATTGTAGTTCATCTAGTGGAGAATTTTCCAAGCATGAGCTTATAATAACTAGTCTGTGTGTGTACAGGTTGAATGTTGCCCCATATTTTCAGCAGAACATTTTCTCTCTTAATGTATAGGACTGCCAAACATCTCAACACTTTGTCTTAGGTTGTAATACACCTAGTGATAATAAAAGGAAATACCTTTTTTTAGAATTAATATTGGAAGCATTGAAGTATTGCTTAGGTATTGTTGCGCTTGGTCAGTTCAGAAATTCACACCGTCATGTAGTAACATTTTATTGTTTCGACCTGTTAATGGATAGATATCTATTACAATAAATAATAGTTTGTTGATAATTATACAATTCTCATTATCATTAACAGTCATGTTTTAAATATTAAATAACTCACACATTGACGGGCTAAATACATGACATTGTTTCGCCGTTGAGGAGTCCGTGCATCTCAAACCGGATATTACTTACGAAATAATAAAGTCCAAAACGATACGGAGGGAATGTATAATTCCGAAACGTACACTCCCCCCACCATTTGTCCGGGGATATGAAAAAGTTCACATGTTCACAGTTTACATTTACACCTGTTCTTCAACTGGAAGAATCACTACTAATCGTCGAACTGATCTGCAAACCACCGTATCTGGACAACCACAATATTTAGGATCTTGGTTCAGATTTTTGTATCTAAGTTTTACATCCCGAACTTTACCATCATTTCCTGGGTTTGCCTCCGAAACTTGTGCCAGTTTCCATTGACCACGCACCTTATTTGAATCTTGAACAAGTACAATGTCACCATTTTGAATGTTTCTCCTTTCATGATGCTATTTCTGTCTTATAATAAGGGTATGAAAGAAATCTCGCGTCCATCTTCTCCAAAATGTATTCACCACACGCTGAACAAATTTCCATCTTATTCTGGGGTCGTTGCAATCATCCCAGTTTCCTACAGGGACTCTGGTGCTTGCCCGACCTAACAATAGATCGTTCGGACAAAGATATGTACCTTCAGTAGGGTCGCAATTTTTTGTACCAATGGGACGTTCATTTAGTAGATTGGAAACTTCAAAGAGGACAAATATTTGTAGCGCTAATTCATGATTATGCCAACAACTCCATATCCATTGATTGTGCTAAATTTTGAAAACGCCAAATTATACTCAACAAAAAAAGAAACGCATATTCAGAATAATATGAAAATCAAATTTTTTAGTTTAAACCTTATTTTATTTAATCGATTTTAGAGTGTGTTCTGATAAAAATCAAACATGTCCTATGTTGCAAATTGAAAAGTCAAGTTGATGTCATTTTCACCGCCCCCAAATTCAAGGGGTATAACAATATGTACTGTGCGACGTCTCAATGCTAGTGGGTTTCCAATGTACGGATATCGTGGAGGAATATCATCTCTTTTCAGTCTCTTGCGAACAATTTATGCACTTTTATGCTGATTTTTTCATCCAGCAATTGTAGCAGCAGTCTTTACAGCAAGTTTTGAATCGCGCGAGGTGCTGAAAGGGGGGGGGGGGGGGGGGGGGGGGTACAGACGGTCCTGTCTGGATGTGGTTACCTGCAAACGGCCAATTCTTGGTCTTTCGACATTAGCTTAACGGCTGCAAAGCCCATTGATGTATTTCAGATGCAGTTGTAACCTCCTGTTGCGTAGCTCCGTTTAATATCATCGTTAGCCTGGTTGTGTTCATCTTTGTTTCGGCGATGAATTGCAGCATCAACACTTCAATCAAATCTTAAATATGGTTTTAATAGGAGTGTTAATAGTTTCTCTAAATCCAAAATATAAACGAAAATAGCCGTCCGATTTAGAAGAAATCATGAAAGACACTTCTTTCATAAACATGTTTAATCAAGGGAGATAATTCAACACTTGGGTTTTAAAACCCCATGTTGTCCTTTAAATAGGTCACAGGTATCCAATTATATATAAAATAGTTGTTCCATGTACATTTTTAACATTTCTTTGACGAGTAAAACAATATGTGTTTCTTTTTGTGTTGAGTATATATACATGTACAGTATCTTTTCATAGCTTGAACTTTTCTCTGCTTATTTTATTCATGGCTGTAAATAAATAAAACAATAAAGATTGTATTAAATATTTATACATGTTTATTCCTTTCGTACTTAAATTTGATCATGCAGGTACAATGTTCTTGGAAACCAATGTTCGTGGATTTGACGAGTCTCTCTTGCCCATGGATTTTGCTAACATATTGATTGAATCTGCATAATAAATGAGTTATAATCCACAAAATTACATACCCATGAACGATTTTTTTTGTCCATGAACATTAAACCCCACAAATTAACATGACTAAAAAGATTCCACAGAATCCATAATACATGTACAATAATTTTTAATTCTTTTTCAAAGCAAGCAAGAAGAATTTTAAAAAAAAAAATTCTAAAATTTAAACGTGTCAAAAATTCTTAAAACTATGTACATGTGTTCTGAATATCTTTGTTAAAGAATATGTAGGCCTTTCAACTGCCGCTAGGGGTCGATATTATGAACGATAGCTCACAGCTGAAACTTGTTTAGAGCAGGCTCGGGGTATCTAACTGTTTACACGCAAGGCAGTTTTTAGCATTTCCCAAGTGTCTCTTTGCTCTCAGTAGAATCCAGTGGTTTTAAAATTTATCACCAATGTTAAACTTATTTACTGTATAGTTGCGGACACCGGTTTACTGCATATAATTAAAATTTTTAATTAAAATAAAAAGTGAAATCTACCCTCCTTCTCAGTTCTAACCTAATTAAATTTTTATACTCGGTCATTCCCCTTCGTGCTTAGTAACACAAATAAGATGATCAATTGTTGCATTTACTTGTAAAAATATATATATTTACACAGGAAGCGAAAAAGCGCGAACACAAAAAACATGACATTAAATTTTCTTCTTCATAATAATCGTCAAAGAGAGTTAAAACTATTGAATATAGTCTGTTCCCCATTCATTTGACCTTGTAATTGCAGGTAGAGTGAAGGCGTTCCCTTTCTCTTGGTCAGAACTTTTTGTGTACAAAACAATGTAAGGAACCCTTTTGTGTACATAACAATACCAATGCTGAAGCAGCCTATATGTCATTCCTATAAACTCATAAATCGGCACTAAGTTGGTCATTTTTCACACCTGAGTTACCTGTCATTAAACACAACATCGGAAAAGTCAATTATAAATGATTAAACTTTTTAATGATGTAATTAAAAGTATGCATAAGTTATTATCTTTTTTGATAATTTCATGTACCTATAAATCTATCTATACAATGTTTTTTAACATATGTGCAACTTGAAAAATTAGTTGAAAGGCCTAGAATATGCGATATAGCTGATCTTAAAGAAACATCACAGTGACTGCTAGTTATCATTGGGGATATACTGGTCTAAACTTCATGATGCACACTTTATTTCACATCTCTTGAGGAACAGCTCAGTCTTTGTACCTTCTTGTCTTGACTGCAGCCACGGAGCTGTAAGACTTGTATTGCTGGAGTTTTAAAATCCAAAACTGAATGTCAAGTTTTACTGCATCATTCGATTCTTTAGTCTACTTTTATCTCCTGTAAACAAGGAACTTGGCAAATATTATTTTTGTTTTGTAATTGTATTGAGTTAAAGTAGAATATTATATAAAATAATCAATATTTACCCAGGGAAAACCAAAGACCCTACTCATAACAATAAAGCGGGGAAAAAATATCTCATTATTTCTGGAGTTGCAATTTAAAATGTATAATAAAATTTAACATTGAATTTTGATATTAAATTATAAATTACAGTACTTATTCCATTTGCTAACAAAACAAGTTGATTCTATGGGGACATCTCATGATCTGATAAGCACATCATACACTCCTTTTGTACATTTTTCAAAGAAAACTGCCACTGTACATTAAATTCATCAGATTTAATCATATTACATTTACCAGTGCTGCGTCTATCTGTTTAACAACAAAATCGCAAAGCAACCAAAGCTTCAGACATTTTAGTTAGATTTCAAACTTTTGAAATAATATATTAAATGATATTGCCATGTGTCAAGCTATTAAGACATTATTAATATAAATAAATAAAAAAATAAAGATGAAAAATAAAGAGGGAGTTCACTTTTTTTCAATTTAAGACAAATTTAAAAAAAGTCAAAAAGTCAATATGTTTTATACTGTATATAGTAACACATTTTTCTTGTTAAATCTATATGATTTTATAACATATACTTCGTAAGATACTAATTAAAATTAATCAAAATCAATATTTTCCCAAAAATCTTATCCTTAATATCGCCGACTCTGAAATTCTGGTGACATCGTGTTTACCAAGCTTCCATAATCAGCTGATCATCCTCAGGACCGATTTAGCGTCACTTTTCGTCTCAAAAAATGTTTAGATCTGAAAATAATGAGTGTTTGCAACCTCTACAACACCCTGGCACACCACAGAGAGTTGGCATTCGTTACAAATTAATTAATTTGGATGTATTTGTCCAGGAGAAACGACAGGGTCTCGCCACGCTACCATTTGTTTACACCCAGTCAAGCGCTTGACAAATTCAAACGTTTGCGTAACCACCTCTAATACCGCAGCGCCACCCGACAGTTAATGACGTGAATGCAGACTATTGACCTTGTTTTAGAAATCGTTCATGCGATACGAATGATTTTCGCTCATCGAATTAAACTGAGAGATAAGTACATCGAATGTAGGGGATAAAGATATATTGCTGCATACGATAGGGGAGTTTCGACGATTCAAAATTTGAAGTCATCATATTTATCATAAAGCATGGTGATAGATGAATACGTCATAGCAAAATCAACGTCCTTATTTCTGATTGCATGTATTCCATGGCATTCTTTTCTTCTAACAGAAATTAAAGTAATGGAAGAAATATCTCTAATTTCCCAGCGTGTTTTTTCTTCTGCAAAACCCATTCTCTCTTTTGTACAGGGGGTAGAATTTTTTCGATTTCGTTTACCATTGTCGCCGTATTCATCTCTCTCTCCATTTTCATTCGTTTCAAATCTTAATAACATCGTTCAAGCACTTCTACACTATTTATAAAGCTGATATGGTCTGATATGTCACTCAAAATTGAATCTGTTAGTTTCTCTGGTCTGCCGTACTTTAACTGCAGTCTGTGCCACATTTCTTCGTAATCATTATCCACTCCTTGAATGACTTTTAATGCCTCTCCGTGTAAGCACTTTTTCAGAGCTAATGGGTCTAAGCCATAAGATGGTACCATAATACATTCATAGTCTCTTTTGAAACTTAAGTATTCCCGTATTGCACTGCTAAATGAAGGTGCATCAAGTTTTTTAACTTTAACTGTTTCCTTTTTTGTTTTTGTCTCTATTTCCTTTTGTTCAATCTTTTCTGCTAATCTTGTCACATGTAAACGGCACTCACATAATTCACTGTACATTTTGTTCATGTCTCTATCAACATTTTCATGTTCACTTGCTTGTAATTCATTTTCTAGATCTAAAAGTTCTATATATTCTGCATGACTTCTTTCTAAATCATTATAGGACGTTTCTAGATCACTAAGAATATTTTGTAGTACACCATGGTCCTCCATATAACCTAATTCTCTAAATCTATATTCTGTGAAACTTGCCCTTTTGCGTTGAACGTCGACGCTTCTTACCCTGTAGCTCAGGATCTTTCGACTCTTCGGGTGGCGGCATGCTCCCTTTGTTTCAAAATGTTGCGCTTGGTCAGTTCAGAAATTCACACCGTCATGTAGTAACATTTTATTGTTTCGACCTGTTAATGGATAGATATCTATTACAATAAATAACAGTTTGTTGATAATTATACAATTCTCATTATTATTAACAGTCATGTTTTAAATATTAATTAAAACGTTGTTGTGATGTCATTTCTTTATTCTTGCAGTCTAAAAGTTTACCTGTGGTAGTCCGATATTAGTGAGCAGTCTGATATTAGTCGTAATATCAGAATGTTTCAGTACTGATATCTTTCAAAATTGAACTGCTACTGAACAAAAGAAATGTGATAATTTAACAAACAGCAATTTAAATTTTTTTTCTAACATAACATAGAATTATAATTTTGAAACATTAATCTTACAGAATTGCAAAATTAAAAAAAAAATTAAAATTTCAATTACACCGAATATACTGTAATAGGAAAAAGAACATGCGGCAGACTAGATAATGCAACTTTTTATAAAAACAAAATAAAAAAAAAAAAAAAACGGATAAACTTTTAATAAACTTATTAAAATTGGAGAAGTGTTTCAACCCCTTTTTTCTGTTTTTTTGAAAAAGAGTTGGTACTCTGGGAGTCACCAGAGAAGCACATATACTTTCAAAGACCCCCCAAAAATTCATAATTAAACGCAAAGTTTAGACGCTATAAAGAGCAGCATTCAAACAATTTGATTTCATTTTTTTCATTAAAAGAAAAATGCCTAGATGCAAAATCAAGGTAACTAGGCCTAGTATATGATAATGAATACAGTACTTAATTTGACAGATTCGCAACAAAATTTGAAAGAAATTTGAAGATGTTCAACGTTTCCGTCAAAACTCCTGGATTATTGATTATGTTTGTTTTTCTGTAATGGAACATCAAAAACAAACAAAAAAAATTAAAATGGACTAGTGTACCTTTAGCACCTGCTTAATTTTCTGCGGATATTCTTCATATCGGCATTTTCCATTCCATTCCAAATTCATCATTCACTAGATTGTCTGTATGATAATTCGTTACACTGCTTTAATCTCCGTGTATGTTTTAATGAAGAAAAATTTGCCCCTGCTCTCCTTATCAAATTCTTTCAAATACCTTCTTAATTCAGTGTAGCCAAATCCCTAAATACTGAGTACTTTTCATTTAACAGGTTGGGGGGAAACGTAAATTCCGCTATAATAGTGGTATTTCACTATTATAGTGAAATTACGCTATATTTCCCGCCGTGGATACCCTCAATTTCATCCGATACCATGCAAGGCGTTTGAACCGCATGTCATGGTGGGTATTAAAATGAACAAAAACTTTCATGCATGAAAGTTTTAAATTTTAATAAGTTTTCTACCGTTGCGTTTAATAATGCGAACACTCTTTTTTTAACGGAAGTTGCATTTTTAACATAGCAACCGATGATTGCGGGGGTATTTAAGCCTGTTTGCATCTCACTTATTGCTTATTAATGTGCACAAATTAATGCTTGTAACAATTGTCAACTTAAACTGGAAAGGGTTTATTGAATAAACAAGAAAAAGATTATTTTTGTCTGCATGGTTACGGGTATGGAGGCTCGTTAAGGTAAACGGAAAGACCCATTATTATCGACCGCTGCTGCGGCCGATCTTTTTGTACATGGAATTGTTAGATAGTGAACATGGGAAATGAGAAGTTATTTTTGTAATAGATCAGTATAATAATTCTTCACTGATAACATCTAAACATGTAGAAAGTCATAAGTAAAATATAAAATGCTTAATAAAGAAATTAAAAATATTATTGTTACATGTATATTGTTTCAATTTCACTGTCATTTCTCATCAAGATATTTGGTAATTTTTGAATATTAGAGATAAAAAGAGTTTACAAAAGGTACTATATAGATATAAAAGAAAATTTTGATTTTCCGGTCGCATCATAATGGTGTGGTACATAAAGTGCATGGTTCAAAATTCAAAAACTGTTCAACTCGTAAAAATTGTTTAGAATATGTTACTGCTGCGAATGATACAAGGATAATTTCGTTTCCACATTTTGCACAGCGCCTTGCAGCATGGCCTATTCATAGGCACCCTTTCCATTTTTTCAATTCTGTTTAAATCTTGGGTCGATTCACCTTTTTCAAATTTTTGTATTCTAATATGCACTATATATTATCATTAATGTAACTCTTTTGATCCTATAAGCTTTTTTTTTTATCGTTTTCGACTGGTACATATATAGAGAGCTTCTCGAAAACGACATATTCAAAAACAGCTTAGAGACAAAAGAGTAACATAATTGATAACATATAGTGCATAATTATTAGAATAGAAAAATAGATAAAAGGTGACTCGAACCCAGATTCAAAAAGAAAAAAACGTAAAAGGGGGGGGGGGGGTTCCATACCCCAAGTGCCTATGGGCCTATTCTGCAGAAACCATTGGAATTATCACGTGATCAAGATTCGGGGTGCACGTGGTTCGGTCATTTTTATTTCAGACTGTCTTCAAAGCAATATAAATAAATATTTTAAAAAACAAGTAAGTACATAGATATTTTAGTGCATTTGCTCATCGAGTCTGAGGCAAATTGAAAGGAGGGGATTGGGGTGGGGCTAAACAAACAAAAACGTTAAACCACAATTTTCAATACATAGAAAATGTCCATCTTTGCAAAAAGCAGTGGGGGACTAAGCCCCACTAGCCCCACGGTTCTGACACCTATGAAGTCAATGATAAAAGAATTGATTGAAAATGAAAATATACGCTTTTCAAGATTCTAGTTCAGTTTTGAATATCTTGTACTTCTATTGCATAAATATACTTTCGAAATTGTGAAAGTACTTTTTCAAATGATAAATTGTTTGCGGCCGATTTGATGCTTTACATCAGTTTTTAATTATGGAAAATATGAATTGATTCAAAGATATTTTAGACACTTCTTATGCTGAATATTGAGCAATGGTGATTGGTTATTTGAAGTTTCCTTGTGGTTTAAACAGTAATACAATGGCATAAATCTAAAACTATGAAAAATAATACTTTAAGTGCACAGTGATTTTTTACTATATACCTTCATTTCATAAGAATATAATTAGATATGAATATTTTTCAAATAACAAGAACAAAAAAACTATATGCAATTTCTCTCAGACTTTAAAGTTAAATCATTCTTGCCTAAGTGCATAATCATAAAGTGATAAATAAGATAATTTGTGCGGAGTTAGAAAAGATTTTTAAATCATAATTATTTGAACATGTGTAAAAATAAGGTTACAGGCAATTTTTTCAGAAATAAACAATTAACCAGCCAAAATTAAAAATTAGATATATTTTCTAGGATTTTTTATATAAGTAATTTTTGGATTATTAATTATAAATAGATTTTGTTAAGAAGATAGAAATCGAGTTTATCAATATACTCTTTTTTATGTTTGCCATAATGTGTTTTTCCGTTTACCTTAACGAGCCTCCATACCCGCAACCATGCAGACAAAAATAATCTTTTTTCTTGTTTAATTCAATTACCCTTTTCAGTGCAAGTTGACAATTGCAACAAGCATCAATTTGTGCACATTAATAAGCAATAAGTGAGATGCAAACAGGCTTAAATACCCCCGCAATCATCGGTTGCTATGTTAAAAATGCAACTTCCGTTAAAAAAAGAGTGCTCGCATTATTAAACGCAACGGTAGAAAATTTATTAAAATTCAAAACATGCATGTATGACAGTTTTTGTTCATTTTAATACCCACCATGACATGCGGTTCAAACGCCTTGCATTGTATCGGATGAAATTGAGGGTATCCACGGCGGGAAATATAGTGTAATTTCACTATAATAGTGAAATACCACTATTATAGCGGAATTTACGTTTCCCCCCAACCTGTTTAAGCATGCATTCTTGAAAGAATTGCTTCAATGGTCATTACAACATTTGTCTTCTGTTCTAATATCGGACTGTCTCAGGTAAATCAAAAGCAATGTTTAAAGTACGATATATGCCTCATACAATTCTGTATTAAAAAATATCAGACAGTTTTCGGCCCTAACGGGCCCCAAACTGTCTGATATTTTTTAATACAGAACTGTATTCGGCATATATCCAATACATAACTTACACATTGACAGGCTAAATACATGACATTGTTTCGCCGTTGAGGAGTCCGTGCATCTCGAACCGGATATATTACTTACGAAATAATAAAGTCCGAAACGATACGGACGGAATGTACAATTCCGAAACGTACAGGTATAAATTATGAGTACTTTCTATTATTAAAAAAAAAACACAAATACGATTACATACCAATTCTTTTTTTTCCCTGGCAGCACTGACAATATGATGGATGTTATCTATGGTGAAAAAAGGTGCCTCTACCAAATAGTGAATTCCATGCCCCCTGGGTCAGGGGTAGGGGGGTGTTACATATACATTTTGTACATAGTCTGAAAATAAATTAATGCTTTGAAATCTGCTCTTGAGTATTAATCAACCATTTATGATGAAATAAAATTTATGATAAAATTTCGAAAATTTTCGAAAAGTGGCCTCAGGGTCAGTGGTTCCTTTGGGGTTGGGTGCACAACTGGTTTTTAGTTGGAAGAGCATTTTTTCTTTGTTACTCTGATCTACCTCTGGGTATTAAGTAACTAGAGTAAGTAAGCTAAGTGAATAATTAAGATAAGCAATGGTGCCTCTTTCAAAATTGTGAATTTCATGGCCTCTGGTTTAAAACATATACCAAATTCAATAGTGTGAAAGTTTTTACATGATACTCAGGTGACCTATAAGGCCCTTGGGCCTCTTGTTAAGTATACACATCTGATTAACACCTCTACCCAAATATGTTTTTGCAAGGTACCCGAGATATCGAAAGTCCGATCAAATATAGCGGACACATTACATTTACGAGAAGAAATGGAGATAACGTACAGTATTCAATCTCAAAGTCCATAAAACAATACAAAATAGGAGCAGAGAAAACAGAGACCTCCGAAACATCAGAGGTGGGATCAGGTGCCACGGAGGAGTGAGCATCTCCTGCCGACCAGTCACACCCGCCGTGTGCTCCTTGTCATAATCGGGAAAATCCGTCGTCAATTCAATAAATAAATAATGGACTAAAAATTAGTACGAAAAACGTCAGTCAGCATTTCACTCAATGATACATTGTATTTGCTGACAGGGTCATTATATTGACCATAGAACTTACGAAATGATGGCTGTAAACAAGACTGCTGATATTCTTGTTTCATTGAATTGCTTGTCAATAATTTACCTCGTTTTAGAAATTGTTCATACGTAGAGAATGCTCTTGCGTTTCGAATCAACTGAGATATATATACTCGAATCATATTCAGCTTTTATTGATGCATTTGGGTTCTTGTACTTTGGGATTTGCTGCGCCGTTATTCAAAAACCGGGAAAAGCACTGGGTTTGGAGGGGCGAGAAGACGGGTCCTTTGGACGAGACCGTATATATCTCGAGGTCCTGTGTCGTAGTAAGTGTTGGCAAGAAAATGATTCCTGACTGCTTCATACCCCTGAGTGCCGAGTAAAGGTACAAATCTGAAGTCCTCTAACGGCAAGTAGTGGCGTCTCCATTTGAATTAAAAATTTTCCAGAGGGACGTTAAACAACAAACAAACATTTGTATCAATTACAAACAATCGATACCAGTTACATGCATACAATGTACAATGTAAATGCAAATTGTGCAAATGAGCAGTATCAATTAAATGCAGTTAAATTATAATTTCTTCTTTAATTTATACTGTACTGTGGTACAATACTAACAATGTTTAAGAAAATTGCATATGAATCTGTCTTTGTGCTCTTGCAATTCTTTGCTCTTGTCACACCTTCGCTGTTTTTATCAAGTACATATGATAATTTTGTTTTGAGGGTTTTAAGCAATAGATTCAAGTTCCGTTATCTGTTTCAATATTAAACAAACGTGGATAACTACAATAAATGATATTTTAAAATGATTGCTAAGACATTAGTACACGCTGTCGTTTTCATTCATTTTTCAAAATAAAGGTTGAACTTTGATTACTAAGGTTTTAACCGTCAAACGTTTCTATAAAACAGGGTAAACTACTCCCGAAATGATTGATTGATTGTATATTGTTTAACGTCCCTCTCAAGCATTTTTCACTCATATGGAGACGTCACCGTATGCCGGTGAAGGGCTTCAAATTTTGACCTTTACTCGGCACTCAGGGCCATTGAGCAGTGCTCTAGGGATCTTCATCGTGCCAACGCCTGCCTCTGACACGGGGCCTCGGTTTTTAAGGTCTCATCCGAAGGACCCGCAACTTTCACTTCAAAGTGCCGAGCGCATGGCAAAGGAACAGTTGCTACCCATTTTATCAACTGGGTAAGTCGCGGCCGAGATACGAACTCACAACCTCCCGATCACAGAGCGAGCTTCCCGAAATGATGTCTATCATATTTGCTATGCGTCTTAAAGTCGAGTCGATAATATATCAGCAAACAGTATATTAGTTGTTATAATTTTCTGTTGGCAAGGACGGTAATAATTTTTTATGCCCTTTATGTAATTTTTTATCATTGAAATCCACCTGCTCATTTGTCTATAAAACAGGCATTGGTTGCTGTAAATGTCACATATTTCAATGAATATTTCTTTGGGATTTTTAACAAATTTTAAAGCAGTTCTTATGAAGCTTTTATTTTCACTCTAGTTTACTGATTCTTTATCATTCATTTATAAAGCAGTGTTTCGAATAGCCCTTGTTTTCCAGCTTCTCACAATGAAACTATGTGTCTTGAAAAGTGGTCACATATACTGTTATAAATTCATTAAAGATTAAATAATAAGAGAACTCGAGCTTAATGTCATATGATATCTGTATTGTATGTCATACAGTTCATGACATTATTCATTGAACACATCTCGTATTAATGAAAAACACTTATCATATCTATAATTGTTATATATTTTTCATTTATGTCCAGATGCAAGTCAGAATTTATTTGCATGATGTTTCCTTCCAATTCAAAAAACTTTAAAAGTGGAAAAAGGAAAAAAATACTATTCAGCATTATTATATATATGTTGTTGGTTCTTTTATTTATTACGTAACAGAAAATAATATCAATATTTATGTCGTATTGCATACAAGGAAGATATAGATTGTTTATTAGATTCAGTGTTCATTGCGTGCCTTCTGGTTGGAAGGGCTATCTCATCAACAATCATCTGTGATTCTCTTAAGTCATCGTAGGACATTTCATATTCCCAGTCATCTTCTGTGTAATTTTCTATTAAAAAAAAGTAATTGTACATTTTGTGTTTTAAGTTTTTTGTTAATCTTGTAAATTATCCTTGTTGAAATTCTACACACAATAAGCTTTCACAAATTTTTATTGAAAATCAAATCTGTTTTAATTGATGTATTTTCGTATGTTATTATTTTTCTAAGATTTTTTTTAGATTAAGAGGTTGAAATATACTACCGATTTTCTTTACTTTGGTTTCCTGCTCTCCTTGAATCGTGTGAGATGACCTAGATAGAATTAGATTATTTGGATTAGATGATCAATTTTTTTTTCATCTGATCGTTTTCTTCATTTTCTTTATATGTTAAACTTCTCATTGAGATGCTTTCTTTTATTAAAAGCAATCATTAAACAGCATGAATAAATTAAATTTATGCAGAGTAGGTATACAATACGATGTATTATTTGTCTTTTTTCCATTTAACTAAGAATTAGAAATACCTTTTTCGTACAAAGTTGATTACTAACACAACAACCAAGGAACCGATGATTACCACAACGCCAAATAATATTAGTAACCAGCTTTCTAATGAGATGTTTTTCAATTTCATATTATTGACTGTTGAACTGTGTACTAAAAAGGAAAATATTTATAAAAAGGTATTTCAAAAATTAAATGAGAACAAAAAGCACTAAATAAAATTGTATCAAAAATAAACGAACAGACTTTAATTTTTTTTTTCATGTAACAGGAAAATCACTCATTTGGAATTTAAAATTAAAGCTCAAATTCCGGAAATAGATAATTCAGATCTGGATTAGGGACCGATATATTTATGATAATACGTTATACATTTTTTTTTATTTTGGGTAAACATACTCATTTTAAGAAAATAACTCACGACATGTTCCATTTATTCTGTCACACGTATCACATTTACATTTGTCCCGACATCCAAAACCATAAAACCCAGGTACACACTCTTTGTTGCACTGAGGTCCGAAATACCCGATACATTCTGAAAATTGATGATAACATTACTTGTTGAAAGAGAATATTACATAAGGTAAAAGTGTTTGCCAAGAGTCCATTATAGATAATTTATCTAATGTTTCCAACTGTTATTTTTGTCCCTAACATGTGTATGACCGACAATTGACTGACTTGTTTTTCTTTAAAGAATGATTTATTTATAAAATGAAATACATACATGTATACATATATATAACAATATTATATATGCATAATAGATGTGGAACACATGGGTAAATTCAATGCAAACTTCCAGTGTTCTTGCTCTCTGACGTCAGAGAAATAATGGTGTTGCGAGAAAATGACCTGTAAATTAGTTCTTGATCTTTGCTCAGCGAAATATGCAGAAAACTACACTTGTAGTATTGCATAAATTCACATTTTATAAGTATTCTCTTCTCCACGTCTATACAGGGTTAATCTCTCTCTCTCTCTCTCTCTCTCTTTAGATGTGATATTTTGAATAAAATGTTATTTATGTTTTTGTAATTTCATTGATTTTTTTTTTTAAATATTGAATTCAAATAGTTGAATCTCACTTCCATTCTAAATGATCGTGTATTGTGTATTGCGCCACCAGAATGATATTGTCGTCCAATTTAAGTTTTCTTTGATTGCCAAGATACTAGTTATAGTAGACAAGTGTTCTAGCTCTCTGCACCTGTAGAGCTGGGAAACAGATTCACCACGTAAAGATATCAACCCCGGGTCACAGGTGTTTGGGGATAGTAACCTTCCTCCTCCTGTTCTCTATTTTTTTTTTTACTTTTTTAAATGAAGTTTTTTTTCTAAATACACATAGTATAACAAATGAAAAATCCTAAATTAAGCTAAAACTAGCCATCTAAAAATTTCATACTCTCTGATACAAAAAAAGAACAGAGAGTATGAAATTTAATAAAGGGTATACTTTTAGCTTAAATTTAGGATATTTCAGCTGTAATACTTTGTGAATAAGTCTTTGAAAAAATATTAAATTTTAAAACGTTAAAGAACCCTTGGGGTAAAAACCAAAACTTTCTATGTTTTGATTATAAATACTGAGCATATGTCAAAAGTATAAACCATAGAAAGTTAAATAGTAACACTAAAGCCAGCTACTCACTTATACACAAATCTCCATTTCTCACGTAATCTGTACAGCATTTTAATTCCTCCCTAGAAAATAAACACTCAATTAGGTAATTCAATCACGAATAACTGACGAATTTGTGTTAAAGTACTAAAACATGATAAAAGTTAACTGAAAGTCTTACCCTTCCTCGCTACATATCCCTAATTTTGTTGTTGGGCATTTAACTGATGTGATTGTGAGACACAGCGAGAAGACCAGGCTCATTATATAATAACAAAACTTCATTTTTATTAAATAATGCACATTACTCAATATCTGTCGGATTTATATCTGCACTTCCTTGAAATACTTCCCTAAACTCAAAATGATTTAACCAAAATGACAGAATTATACTTTGCAATTTATTGACATATATAATTTAATCTCATTTAAACAACAATTTCTTTTTAATCAAAAAATATCTAAAATAAGATTTAATATAAATTCCTTTTATAGTGTCGTCTTTCAGTTCTAGACCTATATTTTTCTGCATTATTATTTACGCTGAAATTTACTTTCCACAAAAAGAAGAAAAATATCTATCATGTCCCATGCAAAATCTATCGCGGTTTTTCTCAGAATAAGAATATTAATTCTTATAGTTATGGAAAGACAAAGTCTTTCTAACTAAGTTGATATTTTGTTAGAAATGTTGCTCTAGCTGATGAAATATTATTTTATGATAGAAATTATTTTCTACGGCTTTGTTACTATTCTCTTTTTCAGCCTTTTAATTATTTCAACAATTACGACATGAGCAGAACAAACGTTTTTATTTAGAAGCTTAGCGCAAGGTTTTAATACTGAAGTGTGATGTACACTGTAATGTATGCATTTACTTTTTTATAAAAAAAAAAAAAAAAAAAAAAGGAGGGGTCAATATCACTCTTATTTAAAGAAAAACATTTGAAAGCCATTTTCTTTCAGCATTTCCTTCTGAACCACTCACTGAATTATAACAATCTCTACCTTCAGTAGATAATCACACAGAATGTTTGGAATTCATCAATAAATGTTCATTAGTCAAATCACATTCTGAATATTGATGACTAAAATGCGAGAAATGTGAGGAAAAAAAATGAGAAAATATTAATTTCATAATGCATGTATATTTTTTATTTATTTTATTTATGCAAAATTAAAGATCAAGGGATCATTTTTCTGAAAGTACATGTAAATGACACTTTGACACCCCATTTTTTTTTAAAATTATGTTTGATTATAACGTCATAAATAATATATATTCACTTCCCCCTTACTTTAAGGTTATAATTTAACCATGACTGAAATACAAGAAAAAAAAATTTCCAAGATAAATAAATGGAAAATGCAATACCTATTTTGAATTTCAAATTGTCTGAAGCAAAGATTTCATTGCCTTTTTTAAAGAGATCAAAGACAATCTATATACAATTGTAAACAAAAGAAGGAAATACTTGTTGCTGCTTTAAACTTGACGTTTAGATAATGCAACGTATAATCAATTAAGAAAAGCTTCTCCCATTCATATGTCGATTCGATACACCTACAGTACCTGGCCATAAGTGAGTCATGATTTTATTTTTCCACTATATATTGCATTGAAAAACACATTTTCTAAAATACTACTACAGTTTTATTTGTTGCTCATTTTTTATGACTAAAACGCCCTAAAATGCAGAATTTTTTGTAGTTTCTTCACATTATTTCAAAATAATTTTTTCTTTAGGCAATACAGTTAAATCACAGGTCAATTGCAAAATAAAAACTTTACTTCTTCAATTTCTTAAGAAATCATAGTTATTTGAGGTTAGAAATTTTTGCCTTGTTATAATTTATTCTCAGTGATTTGTTGTTATGATTTATCAGTTATCATTTCTTTTATCATTTTTAGACAAATAAAATGAATGATTCTGCATGATTCAGTGAATAAGAATTATGAAAATTGAGCTAAAATTAACTTTAAATTACGACAAGTTTTTATAAAAATTTGGTTTTCAATGAAATATATAGAGTAAAAGTGCAATTATGACTCACTTATGACCAAATACTGTAGGTGATTTTTTTTAAAATGTCACCACAAAGTCTGACATACGTCTGTTGTTGAAACAAGAATATCAGAAGTCTCGTTAAAAGTCATTATTTCTTAAGTTCTATTGTCGATACAATGACCTTGTCGGCAAATACAATTTATCATTAAGTTGAATGCTGACTGACGTTTTGCGTAATGGACTATTGCAAGGAAAGCTGACCTTTACATTTGAAGGTTTACTTTTACACTAGGACACTTTACAGAAGCTCTTTTACGATATAGATATTTAGCTCAACAATTCATTAAAGGAAAATGACGGGATATTTCAAAGCACAAATAAATTGAAAAACCAACAACCATCCTACCCTCAATTCCCATCCTTCCCATGTAAGTGCCCCAAACACCATACCTATGACCACTATAAATGTTTTTTAATCTATTATCTAATCTGTACTCTCATATATAATGCAGGTTTAAATGTCAAAGTAAACCGTCAACTGTACATTGTAGTCAGAGTTTCTCGCAAAAGTCCAATAATTGTACAGCAACTTTATACACACTGAACACGGGTGCTTGACGTTTTAAACCTTTCTTTTCAAAAATAAAAATATCCCCTATACTATAATAGTATAGGGAATACTTCAAGCGCCTGTAACACTGAATTGTCGACACATTTTCCGTTATTTTCCGGTTGACAGGGGATGCTATCTACTTCATGGCACTTCTTCTAACCTCTGATTTCTTAGTGGACCGTGTTTGCTCTGTCCCAAACGTTGTATTAATAAGTGGACTTTTGAGTTTGAGTTTATTATCTCCATATTTTTCATTCATTAATTTGATTTATTTTATTTTTAGGTCTATAGGAATGCCATTTAGTCATTAAGCGCTGCAGGGTGGTTATTTAAGAATATACAATTTCACGTTAACTCTCATGTAATTTATTGAATGACCTGATCTGAATTTTTTTATTTAATCTCAAGTAAGAATAGAAGGCTTCAAAAGTTACAATAAATTAAAAGGTAGATATGATGAAAATGACTGTGAAATTTTGAAAGAAAATAATCTACTGTGAAGATCTTACCACGAGGGTTTTGATCCAAAATAATACAGCAGTATCACAGTGTCCATATATTTTCATATTTGGCGTCATATTATCAAATGCAATGTTCCAAAAGATGCATAAAAATAAATCAAATTCAAAATTGAAAAATTGACTAACTTAACTATAGATATAAAAGCCTGAAAACATACGATGCCGTTGGGTCACAATGAAACGCCACGTATTAAAGTGTATAATTTTAGACTGAAAAAGACCAACACATTTAAAAGCATCTTAAAAGCACCTTTTCGCCTGATATTATGATAGTTTTGATCATCTAAACATTGTTGTTCTACTCGAATGCTTTGATCGAAGTAAATGTTGAAATGGAAAGATCTGCCATGTATGGTGTCCGGATAGGACCATACATGTATGCAAAAGCTCACCAGCATGTTCAGGAAGAAAACGCCATCATGAAAACACAATACACACTGTAACGCTAACACAAGTTCGCATAACACGCCGTCGCAAGTTGTGTGTTAGCGCGAGAGCGTGTTATTTAAAAGTAAGTGAATGAAAAATGTGTGCCAAGAATTCCAAAAGAAAGTTTAACCTGTGAATTACTGTGTTCTTAAATCCGAAATATTTTTTTAATGAATATGAGGGTATTACGGCGCGTAACCGCCATATGACGTTATTTAGGTGCGGCGACTATGACACTCGCACCTTGTATAGAATTTGATATTTTCAAAAGTATAAATCAAGTTAATTTGAATTTTTCAGGTCTGATTTGTAATAAATATAGTTTCCATCAAATATGACAAGAATTAGCAAAAGATATTACATTTATATATATTAAAAAAATGAAATCAAATATCTCTCTCTTTTGCAAATTGAAAAATTAAATTGTATCTATTAGATATGATACATGCAGTGGATTCCAGATATAATTTCCATAATTTCTGTTCATTGGCGTCAGACACATAGACTACCGCAGGGTATTGATAAGCATAAAAGTTCCCGACTTCTATTTGCGAATTTATTATATGTGTACATACAAATGTAATGAAACATATGCAGATAACAAACAGTAATTCAAAAGCAAAAGTCCATAAAACCATACAAAATAGGAGCGGAGCAAACACGGACCTCCAAAACAGCAGAGGTCGGATCAGGTGAAAATGTTGTTAATCAAAAAACATTTTTAAACTGTTAAATGAGTTGCCACATAGAAAAGTGATGAAAATCACAGGCACTTGTTTCTGTAATAAATTTTTGACCCATAGTATAATAATAACACAAGGTATCTAACTCCGATTTACGCCGAGTACCCCCCTCCCTTAGAATTGCGCTCATTTACACTTTCAGAGGAAATGCACGGGTAAACTGTTTATACCTATGTTATCTACGATAATTTATCTACACAACCATATATGGCTTGCTTTTCCTTGTTTTCTTTAATCTCTGTAAACAGCGTCAAAACTCTACTCGCAGAGTGGAAAAGTCGAACTATACCATAGAATCGTATATCATAGTATCGGGCAAAGAATTAGACCACGAATTTGATTGGCTAAAAATCTGTTTCTAAAATTACATCGGCAAAAATCGTAGTGTTATTATGGAAAATAAGACACTATGAAATTTTATTTATTCGATGCAATATTTAAAATATGGAATTGAATTTTTAAACCCACGCATTCTTTAATTTTTCTTTTTGCCCGAGATTAGCATATACCGTTCTATGGTATAGTTCGACTTTTCCACTCTGCGAGTAGAGTTTTGACGCTGTTTACGGAGATTACAGAAAACAAGGAAAAGCAAGCAATATATGGTTGTGTAGATAAATAATCGTAGATGACATAGGTATAACATTTTACCCGTGCATTTCCTCTGAAAGTGTAAATGAGCGCGATTCTAAGGGAGGGGGGTACTCGGTGTAAATCTGAGTTAGATACCTTGTGTTATTATTATACTATGGATCAAACATTTATTACAGAAACAAGTGCCTGTGATGAAAATGCAATAATTGTGATATTCTCTAATAGCAATCGACATTGAATATTCTAAAAGGCTGTCAATAGAGAATGTAAAAATAAACACAAATATGGAATGGGTTCACATTTTAACAGCTGCGTATTGAAATAAGTTCCTGTAACCTTCAAAACAGCTGTTATTAACTTATGGTGTCTGTACATAACAATGACATTAACAACTTGTACTTACAAAATGCAGTGTTTATTAATTTTTTTAAAGCAGGTTTTATTGCCAGATTTAAATGAGCACTCGTTTTGAAATACTTCGAATTCATTTTTTGAACCCAGTCACAAAGTCACGAGCTTTTGCTGCTAGATTAATATGCATTTTGAAATCACACTTCATTTCATTTTATTGAAAGATAATTTTCATACCAAATTTCACTTAATAAGACTTAGAATGACCAAAAAATTACTCAGATTGTCAAGACAAAAGGTAATTAAATATGCTCGAAATATTGTTAAATATAATTGACTTTATGGGAACTCACCAATATTTCAAATGTATGATAAGTAGAATGATGCATACCTTAATCCGTATTTCAAACATTCGGTCCTCGTCTGGCTGATATGGGGACACTCGGACTGATATGTCATATGTTTTTAGTATATACCGGGTATTCTCCATCTAAATAACTCAAATATACTATATCTAATGTAAAGTTGTCTGTTGATTAATTTTGAGTAAGCAAAACACGAGAGGTTGGGTTGATATTTTCCACTCCAAGTAACCATAATAATTTTAAAATCATAATGATTTTGATTCTTTTGTCAGACGTGAAATAATTAATCTCTTGCATCATGATCAGGTGATAGAAGAGGACTAGGAAGTCATTTTCAATTTTTCCCAGAAACAGTTGATGAAGGAAAAACACCCGTGGGTGACGGTCCTTCTCAGATTTCATAATTGGTAGGTTTTTTTAATTATATTTAAACGGTCCATAATTGTATAATAATGTACCCTTATTGTACCAATACTTTGATTTTGCTGAATAAACCGAACTTGGACCTGAACATTCATTTTTTTATCATATGCCTGTTAAAAAAATTATTGATTTCGATGTCAAAGGCCAGTGTAAAACTTGTATAAAGGTGTGGTTTATTTATTATTTCCTATATATGATGATCGCTTCCTAGGAGAAAAACTTCCTTATTGATGCACTTACAAAGTTGTTTTATTCATCTGAAGTACATATACTTCCTTTTAAAGATGATTGAAACTTGGAGACTTAAATCACCTCCTTTTAAGTCCAAAACTAAATAATCCAAAAATAATAAATAATTATTGAATGTCATTTATTTTAACCTTTATTGCTGAAAAAATAGCCTGTATAAATTTAAACTTTCATTTTTTATTTATGTGTCTTAGGATATTCATAGCTGGAAATGAATGTCTTCATCATGCATTTTAATTTTGAAAAAAGACGGATTCTTGAAGTATAAATAGTTTATTAAACCCATTTACATACATGTTAAAAGGTATCTAATTCTAGTATACTATGATTATTTGGTCTTTTTATTTTAACTTCAGTTCTACTAGTAATACAGTTTACAGTGAATGATCTATTTTAGAAATTGAAACTACACAAAACAACAGAATAAATTATTTGCACAGTGTTTCAATAATCATTTTTTCAGAGAAATTAATAATTTATATATACAACATACATTCAAGGTTTTTTTTATCTTAATTTTGTTTACTGAATTCTGCTCATATCATGAGACAGTCTAAATGTCATACAGATTTTCATTATACAATTTTGTTATGATTTTTGTGATACTCCCTGAACAACCTTACTTCATCTGGGATAAGACATGATAACGTTGAATCTTTTCTGTCATCTGTATGCATTTCTGCACATTAGATGGCAATTGTTTTGATAGGCGTCGTATTATTTTTTCTGTACTCAGTTTATCTTGAAAAAATTACTTGAATAAAAAAAACAATTTATTTTTGCAGACCACATTCTGGGATCCACTTTTCACGATCCTCTTCACAATTTCCTAGTTTACGTTTCCGTGCTCGGTTGTTTCTCATGTGATTTATCGCATGACCATTGAGTTTGACTTCCTCAAAGTCACGTGTCACATATTGGTAAAAAAAGTAACGCTTCTTACTTTCAGAATTTGATTATTTTTTATCTTTTAATATCAATTCAGTCTAATTGTTTCTCAAGACTATATGGTCTATTATTTTTGTGCTCATTATTCTCATTTTTGATTGAAATGCCAAGGTGTGTAGGTTTTGGTTTTATTGCTGGTTTCTTATTTTGAGCCTTTGACACGTTTCTTGGCTTCTTTTCTGGAATATCAGTATTTTGTTTCCCCTTTTCACCATATTGCTCTTTCTCAGGTTTTCTGTTCGCCACATCACTATAGTAATTACTATATGGTTCATCATTATCTTCCTTAGAGTCAATTGAGTTTAAAAGTCCAGAGTCGCCTTTATCGGATGCAACAGTTACATAGTCGCCGACATCCATTTTAAGCGAGTCAGTTTCAGATATATCATACAGTTCACCATTCCTGAAGTCCATTGTTCGACTTTTAAGTCTGTTAAAGCTGAGTTGATTGTAAGGATTCTGTATGCTCCCTGTCTTTGCGTAGCTAACTCTGTCCAATGTTTTAAACCTCTTCTGTCCGCCACAGGCACTATCATCGTCAAAAACCAGTCGAGATTCTCTAATGTTGTCATAATCGTCCTGTTCATGTTCATCGTTTGTATTTTCCTCTTTAATTGCATCTGTAATAATGGTAATGCATCTTCCATACTGAAGTATTTATGACTTATTGTTTTGTGGTAAATACAGAGTGTTGTTAAGAGCACATATTTTAAATAGCTTTCAAATTGGACATACCTTCCAATGTTGTTTGAATCACATTCTTCCTGCAAAATTGTAAAATAACTATCTTAGAAATAAATGTAATGGGTTTAAGAAAAATATACGATAAATGTTCAGTTAATCTGATTTTAAACATACGAGGGGCGATCAGAAAATAATGCAAGTAATGTTATTCCATAGATATTCTTAGTAAATGACCAAAACCGATGTCCCGCACGGGTAGATACATTCATTACCTGTGTCTGTCTAAAATTCCTTATCGTTTTATTCACTATTTCAAAAGTAGCACACAAAAGAAGAAGTGGTAGTCGTACACACTGACCATTTTCTCCCAGTGATATGAAATCTACAGTGAAGGCTGAAATAAGAACCTATATAAAAGTGAGAGGCATTCTTGATATACCTGCAAAAATAATTTTGAATGAAATTTGTCAGATTTATGGAGATTCTGCAGTTTCGTTAAGCACAGTTTGTCGTTGGTTGAAAAGGTTTAAGAATGGCGTTGACGTCGTTAAAGATTCTTCAAAAACAGGGCGACCAGAGACAGCTGTTACTGATGAAAACGTGGCTGCAGTAAAGATGGTAGAGGAAGATAGTAGATATACTCTAAAATATATTGCTAGTGTTGTTGGTATCTCATCAGCAAAGGTACATGAAATTTTGACCAAGCACCTCCACCTACGTAAGGTATGTGCAAGATGGATACCGCATCTCTTGACACCAGAACAAAAGACATCATGTTTGAAATTTGTAAGATTTAAAAATCTATAAAAACTGTGACAGGAGAAAATTTACTGACTTAAAAACAGGTGATGAAACTTGGATTTACTTTTTTAAGCCGCAAAGAAAAATTAACAATATGATGTGGGTAAGGAAGAATAGCGAGCGTCCTGTCATTGCAAAAAGGTGTCAAAGTGCTAAAAAAAGTTTATATGCTGTTTTCTTTAATTCTTGTGGCCCGGTTGGGCAAATTCTAACTCCGCAAAAAAGAAGTATCTCGGGACAGATTTACAAAAATAATGTACTGAAAAAAAAAATCAAGAAAGTGTATGAAAAGAAAAGACCAAAGACAGGCTTGAAAAACAAAAAGCTCATTTATGACAATGCTCCAGCTCATAAGAGTAAGATAGTTCAAAGTTTTTTGAAGGATAAAAAAGTTGTTCAGCTCCCACACCCTCCGTATTCTCCTGACTTAAGTCCTTGCGACTTTTTCCTATTTCCTGGACGTCGCTATACTTCGCGCAGCGCAGTTGGTAGTGCTATTTATCAGTGCTTAGACAGTATTCCAAAAGAAGACTACCTCGGGGCTTTCATATCATGGGTATGCAGATTGCAAAAGTGTGTAAATGTAAAAGGGGGTTATTTTGAAGGATTAAACTAGTTTATATTTTGATACATATTGTTTTCATTATTTTATAGATATACTTGCAGAATTTTCTGATCGTCCCTCGTAAGTAACGTGAAGTATTTTATGTCTTGATGTGATCAATTGTCATTTGCTACTAGTATAAAGTTTTATATAACTGCAGTATCATGCTTTTGTCTGAAAAAAAAAAAACATCAATATCAAGAAAAGGTACATGTCGAACCATACATAAAAATTTTTTTAATTGTATATGTACCTAATTAAAAACTTTTTTACCATTAACATTTATTAAATTATATGTTATATTTAGATCTACTGAATATTCTTTTTTCTAAGAAATTTTAAACAAAAATGAATTGCCGTTATCAATCCCTATACAATTAACAAGTTAGAATTTAATATGACGATACGAACAGTGTTCTACATGTAGCCCAAAGACCTTTTAAACAATACAAATAGATTTTTTTTTGAAAAGGCATCTGTTTAAAAGTTTTCTTTAAAAAAGGCATTTTTAATGCTGTATCAATAATAATCTATTTTTTCAGTTCTTTCTTACATGTATAATTTTAATCTTTGATATGAGAGACCTTGCAAGAATAAAAACACGATATTGTAGTAAGGGTATAGACAATCTTGTGATACAGAGAAGTTTAAAATCTTTGGAAGTAATGAATTTACCTTTCTTTTAAGTAAAGCGCTAAAAAAAGAATTGTAAGTGATCCAATACTTCCAAGCAGACCTAATAAAATGGGTATCCAGGTTACTGATCCATTTTCATCGCCTATATTTTCTTTAACAAAGAAAACAAATATCACTGATTATCGTTCGATTGACTAATACTGAGTTTAAAAGAAAATACCTTCAATTATCAAATCTATCAATGCTGTGAAAAGATGCAGATTAAATACCAGTAAAACAAAATATAATTGACACACGGCAATATATTTTTTTTAAAAATCAAATCAATACACGTTTTTCCATTGTACCATTGAAACATTCCCCCGTTGTTGCATTACATCTCTCACATAGACATTTTTCCACACATTTTAATCCATAGTACCCTTCAGGACACGGCTTGCTACATTCAGATCCGAACGAGCCCATGCAAGCTAATTTACAGTAAAAACAACTCCGACAATAATGCATATATTTTTCACATGAATTTTGTAGACATATTGTGTAGATATAATGGACACAGACTTTGCTATTTTTATGAAGTTTTCAAGGATAATATAAAAAATCGATACTAAAGGACACTCACGGTAACATTTTCCACCCAATGTTCGGTGACCAGAACAGCATCGACTTTTATTGCTAAAACACAAATAATTTTACAGTAGGCGATTTCATTTTTTAGACTATCTGTACTATTTTAGTAACAGTAAGAAATTAATTACTTACGTAACTGGCTCACTACATCTTGGTTCTACAGGTTTTTTCTCTTGATAGGAATTCTTAATCAAAATAAGTGACATAAATATAAAATATCCAAAGTAGTGCATTTCAATGTGCTCTGCTAAAAAAGTTTGAAAAGTTTGAAAATTCATCTGTTCATTATTATTATTTCCCACTACATAACCCTAAATGTTGATTGTGAGTTATTAATTCACATGATTAAAACTAATAAGGAAGAAAAACATTCGAATTTAAAGCGTGATTTCTATTTATGTCGATGACTTTAAATAAAATTATTGAAAGCTTAAATACTATTTTAGTTACATTTTATGTAATTTTTAGCCGGGCTTTGCTGAAAGCAAAGTCCTGACTATAGGCATCACGATCGGCTGTCTTACTATTAATATCACAGTAAACAAAAAGCCAAACAGCGTCAAAGCAGACGCTTCCGATAAACAAAATAGTCCCATTGCGAGACGATATCAAAACAAAAAATTTTAACATCCAAAATGGTTGGAAAAGTTAATGATAAATATTTTTGCAAGAGAATTAAATTGAAAAAGAAATTATATATTTGCTATATTGGGATAATGTTGATATAACAATTTGGGCACATACGCTGCTGAATGCATAATATATTGTAAGCGAACTATTTTCATTAGCACGGGCTTTTCGAAATGTTAAAATTGCTGACGAATTTCATGTTCCATATCGTTTCGTCGATGTTATGTTAGTTGTTATATTCCCCCTTTTGATTTTTAGAAAATTAATAGTATAGTGAATTGTAATTTTAAGAATTAACATGCGTGAAGTCGCTTGACAATGTACATGTATTAATGTTTCTACATGTAGCTAGTGATAAAAATATTGTTTGTTTGAAACTATAAAATACACAAGTGCATTATTTTAACTATTCCAAGACTAAATTTTTAAATTATGAGAAAAAATGCCTATCGAATAGAAAATATGCGAGAATTTCTCGGAAATTTTAATTATCAAATTTTAAAATCATAACATATCAGGGGTCTGGGCTGTTAATTTTAATCACTGATATATGAGTATGTGATTTTGTTTTAAATCATAATCATACAAACTCTACTTGTTAAAAATCAATAGCCAAAAGGCAAAAAATCAAAAATGTACTAATTTCGGGGCGTTCAGATTTTAGAACGCAGTTCGCTATTCGCAATTCAAAAGTGAACTCCGTTCTAGAACGCAGTTTACAATTCAAAATTTAAGCATGCGCTGTGTGGTCTGAAATTTTGGGGGTGGGGTACTAGGGGCCAGACACCACTTCTATGAAAAAATGGTGATGGTACCATCTCTAGTTTCCGAGATATGGTCTTCTAGTTTTTAGCCTTACTCTATAATACTATACGAATAAACATCGGGCTCGGGGACATCGAAGTCCCCTACCCTGGGGTCTGAAATTTTGGGGGTGGGGTACTAGGGGCCAGATACCACTTCTATGAAAAAATGGTGATGGTACCCTCTCTAGTTTCTGAGATATGGTCTTCTAGTTTTTAGCCCTACTCTATAATACTATACGAATAAACATCGGGCCTGGGGACATCGAAGTCCCCTACCCTGGGGTCTGAAATTTTGGGGGTGGGGTACTAGGGGCCAGATACCACTTTTATGAAAAATGGTGATGGTACCATCTCCAGTTTCCGAGATATGGCCCTCCATTTTTTAGCCCTACTATATAATACATGTACTATACGAATAAACATCGGGCTCGGGGACATGGCATCTTCTACATTCCTGCAGGTGTCACAACAGTATTAATTTCTGCTATATATTCTTACCAAAAATGCGCAAGTTTGAGTAGATGTAACTAATTCAAAACAAATTTCTGAGAAGTTTCTTTTTCAGATCTTGTAAAACCATTCTTTACAAAGATTTTAGTACCAAAAAATACATAGCCATCCAGCAAGGCACGCAAGTTTGTTTCGGTCGAAGTCGAGCAGGTGCTTGAAAATCTAGTCCAGGGCCTAATCACTCCCCACTCTTGACAGTATACAGAAAAATCAGCACGCCCTAAATTTTAATAAATTAGGTCAATACAGGAAGTTTACATGTTGTTTTTCATCTCATAAAAAACATTCAGCTCCAGTCTCGTATCAAAATGCCCGAATCGGAAGGGAAGATTCCGGGATTATTTTGAGTCAGTCATGATTTGACGTGAACCAAAGTGTAATACTGTTATGACACCTGCAATTAAAGTTAATTTTTTTCCTTGCCGGTATATTGCTATTTTCCCGATCTATGATGATTATTTAATGTATTTACCAAGTTTCATAAAAATTCATCCAAAGATAGGAAAATTACGGGCAAAACTCTGTGACAAGGGGCTTCGCAGTGAACACGGATTTCTAAAAATATGGCAAAAGTTAAACTGTATGTAATGATCTTGCGCGTTAAACTTGTGCGTTTTTTTCGTTTTAATTTTTAATTGAATGCATGCTGATTCATATGAGGATGAAAAATTGTTCATAATAAGTTTTCTTTTTATAACAGGGCGAAAGAAATAGTTTTTGTCATAAGGTTTGGGGGGTGGGGTTAAAAAGGGCATCGAAAAAATAAATATTATTGAAATATTAAGGTGTTTGCTGCTTAATTACGATTGATTTGCCTCAATAATTATTTTTTCCGACCGGATTTCTTTATCTGTTACCAATGTGTTCCAAATAAACCGATATTTACACATATTCAGAATTTTTATTCTGCTCCGTGTGTTGTCTAAATTTTTTTAATTGATAGATTTTAAAATTATTTATGAGTAAATAACACGAGTGTGATGGCAAGGTATTTTTTAAGCTGTCCTCTAAATTTCATGCATTTCTCTCAACCCGATACATCAAAATCAGGCCGTGGTGTGGCCAACTTAATTTATTTTAGAGGAAATCTGGACTAATTTTCTATGCTCCATTAAACATGAACGAACAGCAATGACGGCCGAAAAATGCCATTATTTCTCATTTTCCGTCTGAACTCACAAAATAAAACCTTAATTCTTAGACTTCAATATATCTAAGTACAAAATTCGGTTTTACTGCAGGTGTCACAACAGTATTAATTTCTGCTATATATTCTTACCAAAAATGCGCAAGTTTGAGTAGATGTAACTAATTCAAAACAAATTTCTGAGAAGTTTCTTTTTCAGATCTTGTAAAACCATTCTTTACAAAGATTTTAGTACCAAAAAATACATAGCCATCCAGCAAGGCACGCAAGTTTGTTTCGGTCGAAGTCGAGCAGGTGCTTGAAAATCTAGTCCAGGGCCTAATTACTCCCGCTTGAAAGTATAAAGAAAAATCAGCACGCCCTTAATTTTAATCAATCTGGTCAATACAGGAAGTTTACATGTTGTTTTTTATCTCATAAAAAAAATTCAGCTCCAGTCTTGTATCAAAATGCCCGAATGGGAAGATTCCGGGATTATTTTGAGTCAGCCATGATTTGACGTGAACCAAAGTGTAATACTGTTATGACACCTGCATTTAAAGTTAAATTTTTTCTTGCCGGCATATTGCTATTTTCCCGATATATGATGATTATTTAATGTATTTACCAAGTTTCATAAAAATCCATCCAAAGATAGGAAAATTACGGGCAAAACTCTGTGACAGGGGGCTTCGCGGTGAAAACGGATTTCTAAAAATATGGCAAAAGTTGAACTGTATGTAATGATCTTGCGCGTTAAACTTGTGCGGTTATTTCGTTTTAATTTTTAAATGAATGCATACTGATTCACATAGACCCCTAGTACCCCTACCCTGAAAATTTCAGACCCCAGGGTAGGGGACCTCGATGTCCCCGAGCCCGATGTTTATTCGTATAGTATTATATACAGGTGACTCTCGATCTCTCGAAGTTCAAGGGACCGCAAGGAAAGGTCGAGAGATCGAGGGTTCGAGGGATAGAAAGTAAATAAAATCCGGAATTTTCAACGTTTATAGAAACCGGAAGTATATGTAAATAAAGTTAATGCACGTTTTCTATCGTATTTTACTGGTAATATTTACTTGATATCAACAATATTGATCGTATTCTAACTAAATAAAATGAATTCCTAAAGTTTCAATACTTATTTGTTCTTATTTAATGATTACATGAATTCCGAATAGCAATTGTCGGTTTTACTATTCCGCGGCTTGATCGGGTACTTCACTTGTTCACAAGACTTTTCTTAATCGGTATTTAGTCCTTGAGAAAGGAATTTCTTGTGCAATATATGCCATACTGGGATTATGAAAACTCTAATAAAAGTTCATAGCCTATGGGAACTTATAGATTCGACTATAAATTATTTTCTAAAAATTATCGTCTCGTTTTCAAGTCAAAATATTAAAGTTGTTAATTTAAAAACAGTTTATAATTTACCAATAATAATCAATTAATCATATCAACACACGGACTACCCACAGGTAAAGTGTCATCTATGTAAACACCCAATTAACACCTCAATGCCAAGCCCAAGGCGTTCACTGTTTCCAGGTAAGTTCACGGCTGCATCAATTTTACGCTTGATTGGCTTGTATACACACACAATCAAAACTTCGAGAGATAGAGAGTAAAATTCAATGAAATATGTGTAACGGGACCCATGTTTTGGTTCGAGAGATAGAGAACTTCGAGAGATAGAATTCGAGAGATCAGGAGTAAATTTGCTTAGTGATATAGAGGAAAAAAAACGGGACCGGAGGTTCACTTCGAGAGATCGGAGTTCGAGCCATCGAGAGTCACCTGTAGTAGGACTAAAACCTGGAGGGCCATATCTCGGAAACTAGAGAGGGTACCATCACCATATTTTCAAAGAAGTGGTGTCTGACACCTAGTACCCCACCCTCAAAATTTCAGACCCCAAGGCAGGGAACTTCGATGTTCAAAAGCCCGATGTTTATTCGTATAGTATTATATAGTAGGGCTATAAACTGGAGGGCCATATCTCGGAAACCAGAGAGGGTACCATCACCATTTCTTCATAGAAAAGGTATGTGATCCCTAGTACCCCACCCTCAAAAGTTCAGACCCCAGGGTAGGGCTCTTCGATGTCCCTTAGCCCGATGTTTATTCGTATAGTATTATATAATAGGGCTAAAAACTGGAGGGCCATATCTCAGATACCAGAGATGGTATCATCACCATTCTTTCATAGAGGTGCTATCTGACACCTAGTACCCCACCCTCAAAATTTCAGACTCGTGGGCAGGGAACTTCGATGTCCCCGAGCCCGATGTTTATTCGAATAGTATTATATAGTAGGGCTAAAAACTGGAGCGCCATATCTCGGAAACTAGAGAGGGTACCATCACCATTTCTTCAAAGAAATGGTATGTGATCCCTAGTATCCCACCCTCAAAAGTTCAGACCCCAGGGAAGGGGACAATGATGTCCCCGAGCACGATGTTTATTCGTATAGTATTATGGAGGGGCATATCTCGGAAACTAGAGAGGGTACCATCACCACTTTTTTAAAGAAGTGGTATCTGACACCTAGTACCCCAACCTCAAAATTTCAGACCCCAGGGTAGGGGACTTCGATGTCCCCGAGCCCGATGTTTATTCGTATAGTATTATATAGTAGGGCTAAAAACTGGAGGGCCATATCTAGGAAACTAGAGAATGATGGTACCATCACCATTTTTTCACAGAAGTTGTATCGGACCCCTAGTACCCCACCCTAAAAATTTCAGACCACACAGCTTAAGTTAAAATTTTGAATTGCGAACTGCGTTCTAGAACGCAGTTCACTTTTGAATTGTAAATTGCGAACTGCGTTCTAAAATCTGAACGCCTCAAAAAGCCCGAATTTAAAATCACAAAAACTATTTCTGACATAGAAGGAAGGGACATAACTGTTATCATAAAACATAATGACTTTACAGTAGACATAATGTGCATTTACACATCGAATAACGGAGTTGATAGAAAGCAGTATATTTTAACTCACTAAAATTTGATGAATTAGCTCATCATAAAATTATATGCGGTGACTTTAATTGCACTCAAAACAAGCAGCTTGATAGGCATCCTGTGCCCCATACGAAAAGATATTGCGGTATCAGAACTTAATGATTTACTGTATGGAGGGTTATTTTCGCCCCGTCTTATTTTCGCCCTTACACACTTTCAAACAATTTTGCCCCGTTTTAAATTCGCCCAGTCATAGATTTTTTAAAGTAATTATACTGTATTCTTTATATTCGCCCCGTTTTAAATTCGCCCAAATGATAGTAGGGCGAAAGGGGAGAAAATAAAACGGGGGCGAAAATTTCCTTGTATACAGTAATTAAATGATGTGAATTGCAGGATATCTGGCGAGAACGAAACCCAGAAAAACGATGTTACACATTTCATAGGGGCAATTCAAAATATACTACACAAGTGAAGATGAGATTTTATCAACTTTTTATCAGATATACTGGGATATAATTAAAAATGAATTTTCAAAAGTTATAAAACACATTTTTCATAGGGCCACACTTTGTGACTCGCAAACAAAAGGAGTCATTTCATTAATACATAAAGGGAATGAAAGAGAAGATATAAAAAATTGGAGACCTTTAACAATGCTGAACAATGATTATAAAATTATAGCTAAAATACTCGCCGAGAGATTAAAAAAGTACTACCCAAAATTAATTCACCCAGGCCAAAAAGGATTTGTTAAAGGCAGAAACATTAGTGATGCAAATAGACTGATTCAAGATATTATTGATTATGCTGATTATGCTGATAATGAAGATTTAGAAGGAGCAATTATATTTCTAGATCAACAAAAAGCGTTCGATAGAATTGAGGTTGGGTAGAAGCAACATTAAAAATATTTAACTTTAGTAAAAAAAATATTGCGATTGGATAAAAAATGCTTCTTATTAAATCAAGAACATGCATTAAAACTAATGGATTTGTATCGAAATACTTTCCAATCTCAAGATCGGCAAGACAAGGTTGCCCTATTGCTTCATTTCAATATGTCCTTCAAATAGAGCCTATGGCCTGTGCTATTAGACAAAATCTGCAGATAAAGAGTATTTTAATTCCTAATAAAGATAAAAAAATAGAATGTAAAATAAATATGTTCGCAGGCGATACACAACTATTTAATAAGGACGAAGAATCTATAATAAATTCCTTCAATGTGTTAGAAATGTATGAAAAAAGCCTCTGGGGCCGGGAAAAAATCAATTTCTCAAAAACAAAGGGCCTGTTTATAGGCAAATCAAAAGGTAAAACACCTAAATTTAAAAAGATACAGTGGACAAAAACTAAAATAAAAACACTGGGGGTAAATCATGGATATGGTATTGATACTAATGCAATATGGTTGGAAAAAATAGAAAAAATAATGAACAGCTTGCATGTCTGGAAAACTAGGAACCTTACATTCAAAGGGAAAACTTTGATAATAAAAAAATTAATAATTCCAATTATCGGCTATGAAATCGAAATGAGGGGATTACCAGATATATATGCAAAACAAATAAATGACATTGTCTGGTCTTTTACTTGGGATAATAAATTAAATAAAATTGACAGAAACGTGTGCTGCTTAAGCAAGAACGAAGGAGGAATGAACATGATAAATATATCTAATTTTATAAAAAGTAAACAAATAAAAACAATTTATAAAATCATGCATTCAAAGTTAGAAACATGGAATGCTATTGGTAAAAACTGGTTACAGAGTAAAGATATGCATTCAAGTCAAGAATATTTCTTATGCACTTGTTCAGATTTATTTCCAATTTCCTTAAATAATATGTCTAGTTTTTATAAAAAAAAAAAAAAAAAAAAAAAAAACACTCATCGCATACAGCGAATTTCAGTCAAAATATCGAGAATAAGAAAGATAAGAATCGAGAGGAAATACTTAACCTCTCACTCTTTGGTAATAAACTTATACAATTCTAAGGGAAAAGCCTATATGTGGAATCATTTATTAAAAGTGGTTTATTAAAGATTAAAGACATTTGGAATGATGCGGAAAGTTGTTTTAAATATAACGACACCATTTTTAATAAATTAGTAGACAAAAGATGTTGGATATTTGAATATACTAAGATAAAATCAGCCATTCCTAAACTGTTTTATCCAATACTGAAAAGAAACAGCTCAGTATCAAATAGCAAAACAAAACTTCCTTATAAATTGAATAATAATTTACTCATAAAAAGAGATACTAATAAAGTGGTAACCTTTGAAGATATCAAGTTAAAGAACATAGAAAAAATATTAAACAAGACAATAATTCCAAAATGTCAAGAAAAATGGGAAAATATGCATCAAAATAACATACAGTGGAAGTTAGTTTGGGACAGTATTTCAAAAATGAAAGTTAAAAATAAAATTCAAGAATTCCAATGGAAATGCGTGCGTAATATTTTGTATACTGAAGATAAATTATGTAAAATCGGACTATCCAATGGTTTATGCAACCTATGTAAAAATCATAAAGAAAATCAACACCTTTTTTTTCCATTGCACAAAAGTGAAAACAACACTCAAATTACTAGAAGATATAATTGAAAATGTGCTGCAACTAAATGGAACTTTACAAATTGACCAACAAACAATAACATTAGGCTACTGGAAGGAACTGCAAACCCAAAGAACCGTTGTTAACATTTTAATGTATATTTATAAATGGGTCATATGGAAAACAAGAAATAAAATTAAATATGAGAATTTGAAAATAACTGACTTCAGTATTAAAAATGCATTGAAAAATGAAATGAAATCGAATTTTTCACTATTGCAATCACATGATTTGACAAATTTCAAAGAGAAAATAAATCATATATTTCAAAATTCCTTGTGATTCTAATACTAGTTATAGTATTGGTAGTATATGCTGCCGTGATAAATTATATATACATGTATTCACATTTTAAATCCACTATAACACACTAGTTTTTTGCTATTTTATTTTTCATGTAACTGGAAACTTTGTTTAAAATATGATTCAAACTACTATATATGAGGAAAAAATATTCATTTCTTTGTAAAATTCATTCATTCTGATGTGTTTTTTTATAATCTAATTTTATTATCACAAAACTCTACATATTGATCCTGTTCATAAGATGTAAAACATAAAAAGACCCGTATTTTAGGGTGACCTGGCCCTAAATACTTAAGTTACAGTGAGATTGATGCAGACTTTCTTTCTTTTTTTCACACAACACAAGTCATAACCTCCAAGAGTAGGGAAGGGTATCAATGGTGGATCAAAGTTTTAAATAGGAAAAAAGGGGAAAATCTCAACAATAGAAAAGCTAAATTAAGTCATATTGACATGTAATCATCCTCATGTAGTGAAGATTTGAATTTGTGCAAATCATTGGGTAGGGAGGGAAATGATGGGGAGTCAAATTCAAATTATTACAAAGTAATATATACAAAATGTTTTTAAATATCTATGAAAATCATTTTCTCAAGAATTTTCTCAAGAAGTTATATGCAGAATTGATATAGAGGCATTCTAAAGTAGTATTAGAATTCAAGCCCCCCTCCCCACCCCTCAGTAAACAGTCAATTCTGATCTGATTTGTGCGTTCTCCTCGCCGATTTGCTTTGGTGAGTGATGCGGCCCCTGGGCCTCTTGTTTTATGTTCCCTAGATTAAGCAAATATAATATACATGTGCATGTATTATAATATCTAGGAATTACTTCGTGAAGAAAGGAACTACCTGTATATTATTCATTTTTTTTGTGTTGATTTTCAAAAAAACATATCCTTTGTTGGATTTTTCCATATGACTTTTTCGAGTTTGATGCTGAGGTCTCTGCTTGTGATGATTTAAGTGGTGGTAAGGATGGTGGCTGAGCAATTCCAGATGCTGGTTCTGACAAAGGGCCTGGTGTTTCAATAACATGAATGTATTCACTTTTCGTTATCCTGAATTTGATTGTTTTTATTTTATCTTTTAATATCAATTCAGTCTAATTGTTTCTCAAGACTATATGATCTATTGTTAATATGCTTGTTATTCTCATATTTTATCGGAAAGCCAAGGTGTGAAGGTTTTGGTTTTATTGGTTTTATTCCTCTTTCTTTTTTTGAGCCTTTGACAGATTACTTGGCTTTTTTCTGGAATATGTTTTTTGTTTCCCCTTTTCATCATATTGCTCTTACTCAGGTTGTTTGTTCGCCACATCACTGTAGTAATTACTATATGTTTCTTCATTATCTTCCTTAGAGTCAATTGAATTTAAAAGTCCAGAGTCGCCTTTATCGGATGCAACAGTCACATAGTCGCCGACGTCCATTTTAAGTGAGGCAGTTTCTGATATATTATACAAATCACCATTCATGACGTCCATTGTTCGACTTTTAAGTCTGTTAAAGCTGAGCTGATTGTAAGGATTCTGTATGCTCCCTGTCTTTGCGTAGCTTACTCTGTCTAATGTTTTAAACCTCTTCTGTCCGCCACAGGCACTGTCATCGTCAAGAACCAGTTGAGATTCTCTAATGTTGTCATAATCCTCCTTTTCATGTTCATTGTTTGTATTTTCCTCTCTTATTGGATCTGTAATAATACTGCTTTTTCCACTTGAAATTAATAAGACTCAGTGCTTAATTGTTAGTCACAATGATGGATAAAAGCGTATTTTTTCATTAAATATTTAGACTGAATTCATCAGTAAATCAACATACCCTCCAAAACTGTTTCATTCTGAACTATTTTCTTCCTGTCAAATAGTAAAATACCCAAGTAAAAACACAAAATCTAACATAAAAATAAATGCTAGTACATGTATAGGATAAGTATGAAGTAAAAAGAGTTTTAAGAAAACGATGAAAGTGAGGTATTTAGGAACGATTGTTTTATGTTATAAATTTTAATATCAACACGTCTTCAGCTAACAATGGGTTTTAAGAAATATAGAAAAAATTTAATAAATCACAAAATAACCAAATTAATTCAAAGAAATATAATTACAACTTATAATAAAGTTTCAACAGTGTTATCATTATTCTGTCGACAAAATAGATTAAGAATGATTGGCAGTTTTTGTCATGGCTTTATTGATTAATAGTCAAATCAAACATCAATACAATCAATAGTCAAAATCAATCATCAATATAATCAATAGTCAAATCAATCATCAATACAATGAATACAATGATGTACACAAGGTATCTCTACAATGATGTACATAAAGTGTCAATTCAATGATGTACACAAAGTGTATATTGAATAATTAATACACAATGGGTACAATAATATTCAATGATAAACAATGATATTCAATCAATGATGTACGCAAAGTGTATACATGTATTTACACAATGGGTACAATGATATGCATTGATATGCAATGTTATGCAATAATATGCAATGATATTCAATGATATACAATGATATTCAATGATAAATGAATTGCAATGAGCAGGTAGCAATGTATACAAAGACAATGGTCTACGTCGACTTTATCAATAGTATATGACGTAGAATCAATAGCAATGGCACAATGACGGAAGCTCAATTATTGGCCACTGGCCCTGGAAGATAACAGGATCAGCAGCGAGCTTCTAGCAAAATTCGGCCATATATGTCTTCACATGGGAGCTAATAAATCGCGGCATGTGAAGACATCCGCCACATGCGGCAAATTTTGCCCATGCCATGACAAAACTGCTATTTATTACAATTTTGTAAAATTAATTACTGCTTGATATATATGCAGTATACTGTAGAACTAGGGAAATGTTTTATGAAGATCAATAATATATGTAATGATCAATAACTTTTCAATAGATCAACAGTTACAAAGATCAATAATATACGTTTTGATTAAGCAATATTATCACAGATAATTCAATTTATGCCGCTATGAGAAATATATTATGTTTTACACCTAAGGATAATTCTGCATATCCCTGCGCAGTCTGCAGGATATGCGCCCTTATCGCAGCGAAATTATCATAGAACCTTTCATTGCAAAATCGCACCTTATTTTGCTGACAGAGTTATCCAATCAAAATCCTTGATTTTGTTGCGCCATTTTTGTTAGCCTGGCAGTGCATTGAAGAAAAAAAAATGTTTATGCAAAAAGGGACCTGTGTACATGTGGTCTAAGATCAATTATTGGTCAACTTCTTAGGGGAGAATCATCGGTGCCTGATATTTATCAATTTTATGCCGTGGAAACTATCCTCGTATCGGGGAACCTATTTCGGTGGAGGCACAGATGGTGTTTTGGCAGTTGCTGTTCACTTCAACAACCCCCTATGAAGAATTTGAAACACGGGGACCGCTTTCGCCCATGCACTGGAGAAGTTCTAGGAATGCAGTGTTTGTGCATTCCCGTCAATTAAGGGCAGTATTGTTTTGGTCATTATAACAAAACAAATAATGTTTTAACGTTTACATATTTGGAGCAGCTTTTAAATCATTATTTTATTCATACGTCATTATGGTTAAGCTGCATGTCTTTAAGTGATGTTCAGTAAAACATCAATGTATAACTGTTCAGTATAACAGTTCGGTCAGCTTGAATGATGTTCAGTATAGCATCATCTTTTAAATCATAGATGCCGAGTATAGCATTGCTTATCATGATTTGTTTTTATAAGTGATGTTCAGTAAAACATCAATGTATAACTGTTCAGTATAGCAGTTCGGGCAGCTTGAATGATGTTCAGTATAGCATCATCTTTTAAATCATAAATGCCGAGTATAGCATTGCTTATCATGATTTGTCTTTAAGTGATGTTCAGTAAAACAATGAAACATCAATGTATAACTGTTCAGTATAACAGTTTGGTCAACTTGAATGATGTTCAATATAGCATCATCATATAAATCTATAAATGCTCAGTATAGCATTCTGTGTTCATAGTTTCATTCGGAAAATGCTCAGTATAGCATGATTTATGTTTATAGCCTCCCTTTATAAATACTCGGTATAGCATAATATAATCATAACATAATTCTAAAAATTATTAGTAAATTTACTAGGTTTATAGCGTTTAATGTTTAATGTAATGTGACCATCAGTCGGGTCATGATAATACAGAGAAAAGTAAACAGCAAGTAGGGGTAAAGTGCAATGTCTCTGTTGGTAGCTCACATGGCATCTACAATTCTGTTGTCCTAATGCAGCCTTTGGGAACTTCTGATTCGTTGAGTACTTACCATGGTTATCTGCCTATTATTAAGGCTTTTGTGTTATATAAGTGTATATACCAGTTGGTTTATGCTTGGTAGCTAGGATATTTTAACATTATTGATTACAAGGGCTGTCAGATAATTTACAAGAATTATTATATTTTTACACATTGGCTACAAGTATATGTAGTTCTTAATGTGATTATGTGTTCTACATTCTTTCTCATTTAACACAGGGACAATGCCAAGGCAAAAGAGAGGAAAATCGCCACCCAAATCTGCACAGCCCCCAAAGAAGAGGAGGAACCCAAATGCAGCAAAAAACACACCTAGCATGGAAAACCGATACTGCTCCTTACAATACTTTGCATATCCAGTTAACAATTTAAAGAATGTTTAACACAGTTTCTCTAATGATGCGAAGATATCAATGAAGTTGATAATCATTTTTTGCACCATTAGAAACAGGGAACATTTGGTAATTGCCATATATCTGAAGACATGTTAAGTTTATTTACTAGCTGCCTTACATATAATTCTTTAGGGGCATTATTATCCCTATAAGGAAGACTCGGCAATTTTAAAATGTATTTTTATGTTCAGCAAAATCCTTATTAGCGGGTTTTGCAACATTCATTATATCGTTTCCTTTTATGCTATAAGTAGAAATATTGGGAGAAAAATGGTTCAGAAAAAAAAAATCTGAATCAGGGAAATGTTTTAATATTGCAATCAATGTCAATTATATTTTCAATATATTGTTTCACTTGTACCATGTGCAGTAGAAACTTTGGTAATGTTTTCTATATTTCTTTTAAAATATTTTAACAGTACTATTTTCAATAGTATTATAGTATCAAAAAAAAAAAAAATATATGAACATTAAGAATATGTTCAAGATACCTGTGAAAACATTCAATATATTGTTGCAATATTGGTGGAAACATTCAGTATAATTTCGATTAGTTTTGTTTTGTTTTTTGTGAATGTTTAAGGTTTTGATGGAAACATTCAATGTAATGATTAAAAGTTTTCCTGGAAATTAAGTATTTTATATCAAAACTTTGGGAACACATTCAGTTCAATGTACCATTGTTTTTGTGCAAACATTCAGTATAATGTTTTAAAGTTTTTAAAGATACATTCAGTATGCTTCATTGTCTTTGTGACAACATTCATTGTAAATCATATTTCAAAGTTTTTGTCTTAAACATTCAGTATAATGTTTCAAAGTTTGTGTCAAAACGTTCATTATGATATTTCAATTTTTGTGGAAACATTAAGTACAATGTTTCAAGTTTTTGTGGAAACATTCAGTATAATGTTTCAAGTTTTTTTTGTGTAAGCATTTAGTTTAATGTTTCAAGTTTTTGTTGAAGCATTCAGTATAAAGTTTCAAAGTTGATGTTTAAGTTAAAACATTCAGTTTACTGTGTCAAGTTTGTTTTGGAAACATTCAGTAACATTCAGTATAATGTTTCGAGTTTTGTGGAAACATTCAGTATAAAGTTTTTGATTTTTTGTGGAAAAATTCAGTATATTGTTACAAATGTAATGTTTAAGCATTCAGTATAAAGTTTCAAGTTTGTTTTGGAAACATTTAATAGAATGTTTCAAAGTTTTTGTGAAAAATATTCAGTATCATGTTTCATAGTCATGTATTAGTGTTTGTGGAAACATTCAGTACAATGTGTCAAAGTTTATGTTTAAACAGTCAGTATAATGTTTAATTCTGTTTTGGAAACATTCAGTACAATGTGTCAAAGTTTATGTTGAAACAGTTAGTATAATGAATGAATTCTGTTGGAAACATTCAGTATAATGTTTCAAGTTTTTATGGAAACATTCAGTATAATGTTTCGAAGGTTTTTTGGAAACATTCAGTATAACGTTTCAAAGGTTTTAATGGAAACATTCAGTATAAGGTTTCAAGTCTTTGTTTAAACATTCAAAATAATGTTTCAAAGTTTTGTGGAAGCATTCAGTATAATGTTTCAAGTTATGATGGAAACATGCAGTTTGATGTTTCAAAGTTTTTGTGGAAACATTAAATATAATGTTTAAAAGGTTTTATGAAAACATTCAGTATAATGTTTCAAACTTTTTATGGAAACATTTAGTATAATGTTTCAAAGGTTTTGTGGAAGCATTAAGTATAATGTTTCAAGTTTTGATGGAAACATGCAGTTTGATGTTTCAAAGTTTTGTGGAGACATTCAGTATAATGTTTCAAAGGTTTTGTGAAAACATTCAGTATAATGTTTCAAATGTTTCATGGAAACATTCTGTATAATGTTTCAAAGGTTTTGTGGAAACATTCAGTATAATGTTTCAAGTCTTTGAGGAAACATTCAGTATAATGTTTCAAAGGTTTTGTGGAAACATTCAATATAATGTTTCATAGTGTTTGTGGAAGCATTCAGTATAATGTTTAAAGCTTGTTTCAGAAATATACAGTATAATGTTTCAAACTTTTTATGGAAACATTCAGTATAATGTTTCAAAGGTTTTGTGAAAACATTCAGTATAATGTTTCATAGTCAAGAAACCGCGACTGTGTCAGACGAGGAGAAAACGTGAAAATTAAAACCGTGAAATTAATCCCCTATACAGTATTCTGGACATGATGTCAGCTTCATAGTAAACTGTTGGAAAATGATGCCACCAAAGATTGAAACCCACACCATCAGGAAGGGCAAGCTACACACTTAAAATGCTCAAGCTCCTCTTATGGATTCTCTGTTGATATCTGTGTTGAATGGCAAATATCATTTTCTCCAACATGCACTGCCAAGGAACATCATATACAGTAAAACTCGGTTATAACGAAGTCGCTGGGATGCATGAAGTTACTTCGCTATATCCGTAATTTGTAATAACCGTACAAGAAATTTATTAAATTTATACAGCTGGGGATCCAAATTGAATTCGCTATATCCGTGGATTCGCATTATCCGTGTTTGTACTAAACGAGTTTCACTGTATAGAGTAGTCAGCACCTGTTATTCATTTAATGTGTAAAATAAGATTTGGCAATGTATTAGCTTCTAATGTAACATTAATTGTTCTATCATTAATTTTGTAAATCTGGTCATTAGTCCAGTAAAGTGTTTATCAAATATTCCACAATGTACATCCTCTATAGGCATCAACTCTGTATAACTCAGCTCAATTTTAATGTCTTCATAATCAGCTTTCTAATATAATGAGTTCAGCATTGAAACTTGCCTGCATAGTCTTTGAGCTACATGTAAGATGACGGCTACTCATTAAATTGTATGTTGAAATCTGCCCGCATAGACTTGAGTTAAGATGCATAGTTCAGCAGAGAGCTGCTTATGTAAATTGTGCTTCAAAATCTGCTTGCATAGTCTTGAGTTAAGATACATTAGTTCAGCGGATAGCTGCTCATGTGAATTGTGCTGCAAACTCTGCTTGCATAGTCTTGAGTTAAGACACGAGTTCAGAGGATAGCTCCTCATGTAAATTGTTTGTTACAATCTGCTTGCATAGTCGAGAGTTAAGATACATGACTTCAGCGGATAGCTGCTCATGTAAATTGTATAATAAAATGTGGCTTGCATAGTCTTGAGTTAAGATACATGGCTTCAGCGCATTGCTGCTCATGTAAATTGTGTGTTAAAATCTGCTTGCATAGTCTTAGTTCAAGATACATGAATTCAGCGGATAGCTGCTCATGTAAATTGAATGTTAAAAACTCTGCCTGCATTGTCTTGAGGTTAGATGAAGACCTACCTAATTTTACATATATACTAAACATTCCTTGCAGTGATTTTGGCTTCTCTTGATCCACAATTTAACAGCTAACAGGTGAATGTTAATGTCTTTGTTGCATCAGTACTTGTTATTTGTCAAGAACACCTAGTCTAAGATGTATGTGATATCATATGAACTTCAACTTCAATGTTGTTTTATATATTTAAAAAAAAATACTTCAAAAAATGCTGTAAATTTCAGTATTTTTACTATTTTTATAAAAATGTTTTCTTTTGATTTTTCTCCTTGTTTGGCGTCAACCCCTCACTTCGTGACACTGCGTGAGGGCTTGTGGCGCAATTGTTTGGACGCCTCCAAGGATTTACTCATTTATGTTATATTTTATGCATATTTACATGTACTCTGATATGTTCACTGCATGTAAATTTCTAGTCAGTCTCAGGGGGATCACACTTGTACCTTTCACCTGTGTACATGTAACCTGTATTGTTTAATATTAGATGATCCCCCTTCATGATTTGTTATACATTTTACCATATGTCATTGAATAAAATGACATATTCGACAAAACTGCATATCTGTGTTTGGTTGTTTTTCACTGCACTTTCACTCTGATATTTCTCATGGGAGGCATAAATAACTGTTCAATAGTTCAATAGAACAATAGTTGCAAAGATCAATAATATATGTAATGATCAATAACTAAATGAAAATGGTAGGTAGCACTGCAAATTTTGACAAATTATTTTGATTATGTCACACTGAATGGTATAGGGAGTAATGGTAAAATGTGCTATATGGGAAAGGTGAACACCCTCTGCATACAATTTTGATGAGCCCTGTTGAATATTGGGGTAATGACTACATGTATACCCCCACCCCTTGTGGCAATGAACCAATATAATGAGCTATTTATCCTAATGCCAACCTTGTGTGACAACATGGGCCTGAAATAATTTCTTGGCAGGATTTGTGACCCAATAAATTTTAACCTTGGTATTAAACATAACTGAAAACAATTAAGAAAGTCAATTTCATAAACTTTTGTAGATGGCAAAGGGACATGGAACCAATACTATTACCCACAATGTATCATTATGACATGTGGGTTGTTGTATTAAAACACCAGAGTTCGAATATTTGAATGGTGGGGCCTTTTTCCAGGACATTCCTTGTTGACCAAACCATCTGATATGGATGTTGTATTGTTCTAAGTCCAATTCGCATTATCTAAATTGATGAATGTGTGATTTTTTGCATAATACTATAAAAGATGAGCCAATAATCCATACCATGACAGAAGTGCCTGCAAACTTAGGATAAATTAAAAAACAGTAAAAAGGTGTTGTCAAGTGTCTGACTGACTAAAATTGAATGTAAGTCTGAAATGCATGGACTTCCATCTCCCTTTAATCTTTATATAATCTTCAGACAAGCAAGATAAATTCAAGTGTGTAGCACCCCCAATTCTAAGAGTACTACCCTTAATTGTTTTAGTGTTAAAGCCAAGAAATGAAATAAATTTCTGTAGCTTTAAAGTAAAGGAGTGACGAGAAGGCTTCACGCCAAATTAAGCAAAAACTTAACATGGAATGTTGGGTCTTATTGACAAGTAGCTGTGAAGTACATTAAATAATGAAGATGTTTCTTAAAAATGGTTTGACAAACTGTGGAAGATATATATACATGTATAATTATGCTTTTGCATTTTTTTTAAATCAATTAATTAATTAACTTAATTATATTTATTTGTCTATCTATCTATTTATTTTATTTATTTATTTATTTTTATTTATTTATTTACTTATTTATTATTATTATTATAATTATTTAATTATATCTATTTAATCTATTAATTAATTATTTATTTATTTATATCTTTATTGTCTATTTACTTATTATTATTTTATAAACATAATTTTTTAAGTTATGGGCTAAAGCTGCATTGTGAAATCTTCAGTTACATGCCACACTTCCTGATAAAACTTTACTGTTTAACGAAAATTGAATGACAAATGCCGCAGCATTGAACAATACTGCATTTGAAAGGCGGGCCTATTGAAATAGACAATAATCAGCCAAACAAATTTTAAATCTTTACAAATGTGCTCAAGGATGAATATGTTTTGGCATAATTATATGTTTGTTACTCATACAAAAATTAATTCCGCCATTTCAGGTGTATCTTGTATATTACTTTTGGTATATATTGTACACATATTGTTGAACCTCATGTACCATTTATACGGTTTGAGTGAATAACTTGAACTTCCACTTGGCTTGTGAAATTTTTAACTAGAACAAGAAATGTTAAATTAGTGGTTGGGCCTTCATTTTAACCTGAATTAATTGAAATTTCTATTTCCTGACAAGTTTGTTAGTGTCTAGGTACATGTAGTTTCTAACACACTAAGGAATCCTTGAAACTTATTTATTCGTTTATCTATTTTATGTTAAATACAATGTGTGGCCTACAATTTTAAACTGATTAATTGGAATTTTTTATTTTCCTGAATTTATTTTTGTTTCTGTCCTGTTAAATGTATTATAATATATTATTATTTTTGTCTATCTGCAGTTGTTATTTACTCTTTAGAAAAATATTTAAATGTATTGAGACAGCTGAACAATGACAAAATAGAGAAGTTTTGTAAAATTGTCATATGATCCCTTTATCCCATTACAGCGCATGCGTCAATCCCGTGTATCTAAATCCTCCCTATTTGTTTCCATTTGTATGTGTATCAATTATCGGTAATCTAAAACAAGGGATTGAAAACTGGATTAATTGAAATTTCTATTTCCTGACAAGTTTGTTAGTGTTAAAAAAAACTGTTTAGGTACATGTAGTTTCTAACACACTAAGGAATCCTTGAAACTTATTTATTCGTTTATCTATTTATGTTATTATAATACAATGTGTGGCCTGCAATTTTAAACTGATTTAATTGGAATTTTTTATTTCCTGACAATTTTGTTGAAATGTTTAGGTAGTTTCTAAGACTCTAGGGAATCCTTGGAATTTGTTTATTTTATTTTATTTTAAATAAGTGGTTGGGCTTTCAATCTTAATCTGCATTAATTGGAATTCCTATTTCCTGACAAGTTTGTTGAAATGTTGTAGTTTCCCACACTATTTAAGTATTATTTTTTATTATTATTAATTCATTAATTTTCTTTTATTTATTTATTATTTTATCTATTTAGTTATTTATTTATTTTTGTTACCTACTGACTGACAATCCAATGGAGTTTATAGATGAACATTTTTCCTAAAGTAAGACACCGTCATTGAACACCCAAGGAGCATGCACTTACAAACGTTGGACACTGAATATTTTGCTCAAGGAAATCATTCCATTTTCCTCGTAACTTTTAAGGATCGTAAAATAACATTTCATGCATTATATTATGCAAATTCATCATCATAAAATACTTTACTTTTCACTATAAACATTTCAATTCCTAGTTTCCAAATGAAATTCTATTTACAACACAAACAGACATCACAATATACACAAACTTCGCGAAACACAATCTTACCAAATCTATGGTATATGAACGTGATCTGTAGATGGTTCCCTTCTCAATCAGTCATAGCTTACCCTCAACTCTCACACTCCCTGTCAGATCTGTGACTCTTTTTTCAAAGATATTTCTCAACCAGTGGAAAACATGGAGGCACAAACAATGGTGGTGATGATCGTTGTAATGTCAATGCAAAAATAAATAAATAAACATTGAATAAATAGCATATATCAAGACAAGCACAAGTGTTACAACAAGACTGTCAAGAGATCAGCTGATTGATGCACAAAATAATTCAATTAAATGGCAAGTAAATATTAACAGTTAAATTAACAAAAGTGATAAATGCCACTATGGTTGAATTCGCAAAAAAATTTCTTAAGGTTCATTCACAGCCAAGTTCCTCGCTGCACTTAAAAATTAAAACAATTTTACCGACACATGTTTACACGGAATCCATGATGGATGGAATATTTTGCAGTCCGAACCCGATGATATGTGACACCGATCTATGTCCAAGGCACGTGATCACTGCATGGTAGCTATCGGTAATGTCCAATGTATGTGGGCACCATTTGTAAACGTTGGTTTTAATAACTTCGATTTCACCTATGTATTAATACACTGAGGTAATGTTTGCAAACAAGAGTTCATCTACTGCGGTGGTTGCTGCGCAGAAGGATAAAACGTACGCTGAACTAGGACCTTAGGTCCCCCGCGCAGTTCACGTCTATCGGGTCTGTTTACTCCGCTACAAAATGTAGTGCGTTGCATACGTAAAGCGAAAATAGAATAAATCGTAATACTGTGAAGCCTTTTCAGTGTAAAAAAAAAACAGAAAATTTATTTTTGTCAAGGGAATAACAATCTGTTATGGGTATTAGAAAACAAAGAGGGGGAGGGTGGTTGCTGAGCAACATTAACTACAATATTATAAGATATATCGTCTCGTACGGTACTACGAAACACCTGAATGCCCTGTAATCACCGAAATGCCCCAAGAAATCACCGAAATGCCACCGGAAAGCCCCTTATATTGTTAAGAATAAATGAAAAAATAATAAAATTGATAAAATTAAATGTTCCAAGTTCTAAATACCAAATAAAAATTTCATAATTTTAGCGTATTTTTATTATAGGATAGCATGTTAGTTTTAAAGAAATATAACTCTCGATGATGAAAGAAACGTGCCAATGCCCAATATAGTTTTAGTTTTAATTTTCCCGATTTTTTTTTATCTAAATATATTCCTATGAAACAATAACGGTCACAATCAGTTGTCATCATTTTTTTCTGAGAAATATCATTATCATTTTCTTAGATTCGTAGATCTCACTTCCTAGAAGATCATCATCAAATACGAGTTATCGCCCTTTGAAGTACGACACGCTTCGAGAACAAAACTTGAAAATAATAATTTTACCGTCAGTTATGCTTTAATGAAAAAATTAAGTTTGAAATTTTATGAAAAACATCATGTAAAAACATATGTAAGGGCATTTTGGTGATTTTGACGGGCATTTCGGTGATTTGTAAGGGCATTTCGGTGATTACGGGGCATTCCGGTGATTCGTGTTACCCTCGTCTCGTATCCTATTTTCGACCGTATTGTATTTTCGACCTATTTTTCCCAACCCGCTTCCCGTGCAGATACCGCATGGTAGAACATTATTTTCGATTGCTACACTTGGAAAAATACCTTTGAAGCACAACTGTAGTGAAAATACCCCAAATAATTAATTCAACGGAATTCCATCGATGATTTAAGTCTGTTGTCAGAAATTCTAGTCTTTTTACTAATGCACATTTTATCTGTTGATTAATCAAAGCCGTGATCGGTTAATTACAAAAAATTTTCGATGACATTTTTCCGAAATAAAATTTAGATCTCTGTCAAAGAGACGCATGAATATTGTAATGAATGGGTGGATCAAACGAATTTTTTTTCTTCCTTAAATATGGGCACTTTCTTACAGATTTTTACTGAAAAATGCAACGTAATTTCATTGATTTTTTTGTGGAAATGCACAACTACTGACAGATGGGTTCAACCAACAAATAAATGTATTTGCAACCAAAATATGCAACTTGTTCAAAGTTTTTTTGAAAGACAGACAATCGTATTTTTATTGTTTGAAATATCCAATGGATATTTATAGCCAATACTGATTGGGCGTTGATACTATATTTAGGTCGAAAACACAAGACGCTAATATTTTTGTAAGGAAAACTGCACCCTCTCTATATTATGGCATATAAATAAAATAAACACAAAACTGCAATATGGGTTATATCATTTTTTTTTAATAGAAACATTTACTAACATTTTAAGCCCACATTTTCTTAGATCTATTCTATAAAGTTTGCAAAAAATTAATAAATAATATCTAAATAGGTCGAAAATACAATACGCTAGGATAATATATGATATATAAGAGTTTAACATTTATGGATTATGTTGGGTGACCTGTGGTCTCCCCTATGATTTTATTATTTCATGTAACTTGTAAGTTTATAGTATCTATATAACACAGTGCCTAACCTCTGATCTCCTTACTAATAGTAAGCGACTCAGAGTAAACGACGTACACCAGTCTCTGCATTCGCAGATCTCTAACAAGCAGGGGGGGTGTTAAATGTTTTGCCCCTTAGCACCCCCTTTTCATGTCGCTCGGACTTTTCACCAATCCTGTAACATAATGGAATAATTATTTGTTAATAAAGTATTTAATGTCTCTTTTGTCTTCCTTGTCAGGTCATGCTTTAAAAGGCGACCTCATCACTTTAACACTCATTGCCGGAAATCCCTGATTTTTATTTATCTTACAAAGAAGATGTACACCCTGTAACACAAAGTTTGGGGCTGCATGGAGTTCTCCTCCCCTTTCCCTGGAATTAACACATCAAATTCATAAACCCATCAAAACTACATTAAAAAAAGGAAATAAAAGTTAAAAAATGCACCAATTGTTATTTAACTTTGGGATACATATACTGTATTTGAAGACAAGCAAGTTAATCCTCCAAATTCCAATTACATACATGTACATTTAGAAAATTCGGAGGAGCACTTTTTCCTCGGTCAAAAATTAAGGGTCGCAATTTTTTTTTTTTGAGAGGATTTGAAAAATAATTCTACACATACCATTATTTTAAATTATTGCCTACTTACAACTTTCAATAACATCGTAATAATGTACAACATAAGATTATTCTCATTCATATACTACAATTTGTGAAGTATGAAATTCTTATTGATGGACAATATAAGACTTCCACTTGTTTCCATAATCTTTATGCGAATACCAGAGGTAATAAAAAGTTAATAAGACCAGAAGTCACTTTATATCGTACATCTTTATGGTGAACATAGGTCATCTTATACTGTATATCAAAAGGGAGACCAGATGTCATCTGTTCTAAATCATATGGGGGATAGAGGCCACCTTATTTTGTACATCAGTAGGGGGACCAGAGGACACCTAATATAACACTTTAGATCAATAGGTGGACCAGAGGGCACCTTATATTGTACATCAGTAGGGGGACTAGAGGTCACCTTATATTGTATATCAATAGGGGGACCAGAAGTAACCTTATAGTGTACATCAGTAGGGGGACCAGAAGTAACCATATATCGTATATTTGTAGGGGGACTAGGGGTCACCTTATATTGTACATCAGTAGGGGGACATCAGTAGGGGACCTAGAGGACACCTTATATTTAACATCAGTAGGGGACTTCAGCAGGGGGATCAGAGGTCACCTTATATTGTACATAAGTAGGGGACCTGTGGTCACCTTATATTGTACATCAATAGGGGGACCAGAGGACACTTAATATTACACTTTACATCAATAGGGGGACCAGAGGTAACTCTGTATTGTACATCAGTAGTGGGACCAGAGGGCACCTTATATTTAACATCAGTAGGGGACTTCAGTAGGGGGACCAGAGGTCACCTTATATTGTACATAAGTAGGGGACCTGTGGTCACCTTATATTGAACATCAGTAGGGGACCTGAGAACACTTAATATTACACTTTACATCAATAGGGGGACCAGAGGTAACCCTGTATTGTACATCAGTAGTGGGACCAGACGGCACCTTATATTGTACGTCAGTAGGGGGACCAGAAGATGTGTCACCTTATATTGTACATCAGTAGGGGGAGCAGAGGTTACCTTATATTATACATCATATGGGGGACAAGAGGACACCTTTTATCGTACATCAGTAGGCGTACCAGTGTTCACCTTATTTTGTACATCAGTAGAGGGACCAGAGGTCACTTTATATTGTACAAAAGTAGGGGACATCAGTAGGGGGACCGACCAGGGGTCACCTTATATTATTCATCAGTAAGGGTACCAGGGGTCACTTTATATTGTACATCAGTAGGGGGTCCAAAGGACATCTTATATTGTACATCAGTTGTGGAACCAGGGGTCACCTTTTATTGTACACCAGTAGGGAGACCAGGGGTCACCTTATATTGTACATCAGTAGGGAGACCAGAGGACACCTTATATCATACATCAGAAGGGGGGCAAGCGGTCATCTGATATTGTACATCAATAGGGGGACCATAGGACACCTTATATTGTACAACAGCAGGGTGACCAGAGGACATCTTATATTGTTCATAAGTTGGGGAAATCAGTAGGGGGACCAGAGGGCACCTTATACATGTATTATACATCAGTAGTGGGACCAGGGGTCATCTTATTTTGTACACCAGTAGGGTGACCAGAGGTCACCTTATATTGTACATCAGTAGTGGGACCATAGGACACTATTTATGTACATCAGAAGGGGGAACAGAGGTCACCTCATATTGTACATAAGTAGGGAACATCAGTATGGGGACCAGAGATCACCTTATATTGTATATCAGTAGGGGGACAAGGGGTCACCTTATATTGTACAAGAGTAGGGGGACCAGGGGTCACCTTATATTGTACAACAGTAGGGGGCAGGGGTTACCTTATCTTGTACAACATTAGGGGGACGAAAGGACACCTTATATTGTACATCAATAGGAGATAACATCAGTAGGGGGACAGAGCCTTCAGTTCAGTTTTAACGTTCGTTACTAGGTGGACCAGAGGTAAACTAATATTGTACATCAATAAGTTGACCAAAGGTCATTTGATTATGGAGACTAATGGTCATCTTTATATTGTACAACAGAAAGGGGACCATAGGTCAACTTATTCTGTACAAGAGCAAACGTCAGATTATATTGTACATCATAAGGGGAAACGGAGGTCACCTTATACATCAATAGGGGGTCAGAGGTCACACTTTGTTGTAGATCATTATGAGGACCTGAGGTCACTCTATATTTTACATCACAAGGGGGACCAGAGGTCACCTACCTTGTATTTACATAAATGGGGAGACCAGTGGTCCCCTTTGTTGTGCATTTTTAAAGAAATCAGACATTAAAAAAAATATATGAATGCAGAGAGATAAAGCATCAACGATTCTAGACCCGTCTTAACCAACAGACACCTAAAAAGAAAACAAGGGCGGACCAGAGGGTACAGATAAAATGCATATTAACGAGATGCTAGAGGTTCACTTAAGAACACGACAAGAGGCCTATGGATCTTATAGGCCATCTGAACATCTTGTAAAACTTTAAAACTTTCATTTCAAATAAGCGGTAATAATTAGCTATAATTAGTAGTGCTCATCGACCACAAAAATCCTCATCCTGAGGCCATACATTTCACAATTTTGAAAAAAAATTGGTTTATACCAAAGAACAAATTTCAAAGCATTAATACAATTACAGTATTGTCTACAAATAACATGGTACCCATGAGCCAGGGGCCTTGAAATTTCTAATTCTGGAAGACGCTTCCTTGCTTGTCGTAACTATATGTAGTTAGTTTAATTAATATCTAGAGAGGAAGATTTTTTTTAAAGAATTAAGGAGGCTGGGGGTCAACAAATTAACCACAAATTAACCACCAGTTTTAACTTATTTTTTTAAATACAGTATCATAAGTTGTCAACAATCATTTGGCAAAGAAAAAATTCATACATTTTAGTTTTAAAATTTGATAATTTTTGTATATCTTTATATGGAGCTCTTCTTTTAAAGGCGATCAAAATGCTAGTAATCTGAAAATGGCTGCCACCCCTCAGCCCTTTTAATGAATTTAAACTTAACAGTTTATATAGCCCCACCATAACACCGGAACCCCTTACCTTTGGGTCAAGAATTTCAAAACTTTGGAGAGATTACCCTTCCTCATCACAACTTTGCATGTAGTTAGTTTGTTTAATATCCAGGGGCAGAGGGAAATATTTTCAAAGAATAAATGCATTTCATAATTATTATTATTGTCGTTATGGGTATTTCCTGTGTGAACAGAGTGGTGGTTTTTATGTCACGTGACATGGTCATATAAATAGCAGGTGCGTGCTTAAAAAGTTACTCTACCGCTCGTACAGGAATGGAAACCAGTAAATTAGGCACACACATACATATATGTATGTATGTAAGTATTATTTAATGAGTAAAAATAACGTGTGTTGAAATGAATACAAATGTGTTAAATTTGTAATAAACGTTCTGACGAGCAGCATTCCATACATATGAGTTGATTATTCTTTCAATACAGAATAAAAAGTATAATGAATTTATATTCGGACAAACGAAGTGAGGGAGAATATAAATTGATATAAATTTTATAGCCCTGTCCTAACCCCAGGGCCCCTGACCTTGGGACAATGAATTTCACAATTTTGGTACGGAGTCAATGCTTATAACAATTATGCCAACAGTTCGACGGCTTGATGTTAATGATTAAAGAAGATTTTTAAAGATTTCATCAACTGTAGTAATTTCGCCCAAACTTAGGGGGAGGAGGGCAGGGACCATGAATTAAAAAATATCCCCTTCACCCATAGATGCTTTATGCCAAAATTGGTTGTTAATGGTTGAGGGATTACAGAGAAAAGTTGAAAATGTTCGAATGTTAACGCACAATGCACAGCGCAAGACGCCAAAAAAAAAAAAACTGATAGCAAGAAGACACATGCGTTGATTCAGGTGACCAAATAAGGAGTCCTTTGGTCTCAATATTTATGTAAAATATTAGATGTCTTCTGGTCTCCCTGTTGACTTACAATATAATATTATAAGATGACCTCTGGTCTTCTTATTGATGTAAAATATAAAGTGTCTTCCGGTTTTTTCATTGTCGTTCAAAATAGCGTTATCATTAGTTTTAATGATGCACAATATAATGTGACCTCTTGTCCCCCCTACTGATGTACAAATTACGAGGGCTGTTCAATAAATAATGCCCTGAACTGTATGACATACAATACTAAGCTTGAATTTTTCGCATTATTTCATCTTTAATGAATTTATAACAATTGATGTGACTACTTTTCATCACATAGTTTAACTGTGAGTAGCTGGAAAACAAGGGTATTCGAGACACTGCATTAAAAATGAATTGTAAAGAATCAGTAAACTAAAGTAAAATTAAACCGTCCATTAAAGCTGCTGTAAAACTTGTTAAGAATCCCAAGGAAATACTCACTGAAATATGTAAAAATTTACTGCAATCAATGTTTGTTTTATAGACAATTGAGCAGGTGGATTTCACTGATAAAATATATATAATGGGCATCAAAAATGGATACATTACTTGCAAACAAAGATTAAACAAATAATGTACTGTTTGCCAAATTTCAACAAATAATCGCTAATGGTGTATGCTTGACTATACGACACATAGCAAAGAATGGAGGCGTACAAGGTGAGGACAATCCCCCGCTCTGAAAAATGATATTTCTCAATTCGAAAAGTAGTATTTTTTCAAAATTTTATGGTTTATATCATGTTTTACATATCAAATTCTATACTTCATTGTTTTAATAATTTATGAATAATTTATTTTTTATTCATGTTTTTATGACATTTAAAAACAAAAAAAAAAGAAGAAGAAAAAGCTTCATGTATGATTCGAACTCTCTTTTTCAGAAAAGTTCGATTTTCATATAGAATGGGTTCAGATTCCATTTTTTGGATAAATGAAATAGATTTCACATGCATTTACATTTCCATCATTTAAGCGTTCACGAAGAATGGAGACTTGACCTATTCATGTTCAAAGTTCGTTTTTCATAGCTCTATTAAACCAATTTTCCAGAAATAAATATTATCAAATGATAAGTCGTTCAGTGAAATTGAATCAGAAATTGGATAAAAAATGTTACTTACATGTGTTTAAATGAAAAGATAATTTTAGGTTAAATAATTAAACATGTAACTAAATTATTGAAAAGCGACTTTTGTTTCTTTCCGAGCACCGAAGACATTATTTATTAAACAACCCTTGTATAAGGTGACCTACCGATGTACAATATCAGGTGTCCTCTGGTCCCCCTACTTATGAACAATTTGAGGTGACCTCTAGTCCCCCTACTGATTGAAATATAAGGTGACATCTGGTCCCCATACTGATGTGCAATATAAAGTGGCCTCTGATCCCCTTACTGATGTACAATATAAGGTGACATCTAGTCCCCCTTCAGATGTACAATATGAGGTGACCTCTAGTCCTCCTACTGATGTATAATATAAGGTGACATCTGGTCCCCTTACTGGTCCCCAACTGATGTACAATATGGAGTGACCTCTGGTCCCCCTACTGGCGTACAATATAAGGTGGCCCCTGGTCCCCCTGCTGATGTACAATATAAAGTGTCCTCTGATTCCCTTACTGATTTGCAATATAAGGTGACCTCTGGTCCCTCTTTTGATGTTCAAATAAAGGTGACCTCTGGTCCCCCTACTTATATACAATAAAAAGTGGCCTCAGGTCCCCCTACTGATGTACAATATAATTTGACCTCTGGTCCCCCTTCTGATGTTAGATATAAGGTGACCTCTGGTCCCCCTTACTGATGAACAATATAAGGTAGCCTCTGCCCCCCTACTGATGCACAATATAAGGTGACCTCTGGTCCCCTTCTAATGTACAATATAAGGTGACCTCTGGTCCCCCTGCTGATGTACAATATAAGGTGACCCCTGGTACCCCTGCTGATGATCAAAATAAAGTGACCTCTCATCCCTTACTGATGTACAATATAAGGTGACCTCTAGTTACCCTTCTGGTGTTAAATATAAGATGACCTCTGGTCCCCCTTCTGATTTTAAATATAAGGTGACCCCTGGTCCCCCTGCTGATATACAATATAACGTGGCCTCTGGTTCTCCACTGATGTACAATAAAAGGTGACCTCTGGTCCCCCTTCTGATGATAGATATAAGGTGACCCCTGGTCCCCCTGATGATGTACAATATAAAATGTCCTCTGATCCCCTTACTGGTGTGCAATATAAAGGTGACCCCTGGTCCCCCTACTAATGTACAATATAAAGTGTCCTCTGATCACCTTACTGATGTGCAATATAAGGTGACCTCTGGTCCCCCTACTGATGTACAATATAAGGTGACCTCTGGTCCCCCTTTTGATATCAAATATAAGATGACCTCTGGTCACCCTTACTGATGAACAATATAAGGTGACCTCTAGGTCCCCTTCTAATGTACAATATAAGGTGACCCCTGGTCCCCCTGATGATGTACAATATAAAATGTTCTCTGATCCCCTTACTGGTGTGCAATATAAAGGTGACCCCTGGTCCCCCTGCTGATATACAATATAACGTGGCCTCTGGTTCTCCACTGATGTATAATAAAAGGTGACCTCTGGTCCCCCTTCTGATGATAGATATAAGGTGACCCCTGGTCCCCCTGATGATGTACAATATAAAATGTCCTCTGATCCCCTTACTGGTGTGCAATATAAAGGTGACCCCTGGTCCCCCTACTAATGTACAATATAAAGTGTCCTCTGATCACCTTACTGATATGCAATATAAGGTGACCTCTGGTCCCCCTACTGATGTACAATATAAGGTGACCTCTGGTCCCCCTATTGATATCAAATATAAGATGACCTCTGGTCCCCCTACTGATGCACAATATAAGGTGACCTCTAGGTCCCCTTCTAATGTACAATATAAGGTGACCTCTGGTCCCGCTGCTGATGTGCAATATAAGGTGACCCCTGGTACCCCTGCTGATGATCAATATAAAGTGACCTCTCATCCCCTTACTGATGTACAATATAAGGTGACCTCTAGTCCCCCTTCTGGTGTTAAATATAAGGTGACCTCTGGTCCCCATTTTGATGTACAATATAAAGTGGTCTCTGGTCCCCCAACTGATGTACAATATAAGGTGACCTCTGGTCCCCCTTTTGATGTACAATATAAAGTGGTCTCTGGTCCCCCTACTGATGTACAATATAAGATTACCTCTGGTCCCCCTTCTGATGTACAATATAAGGTGACCTCTGGTCCCCCTGCTTATGTGCAATATAAGGTGACCCCTGGTACCCCTGCTGATGATCAATATAAAGTGACCTCTCATCCCTTTACTGATGTACAATATAAGGTGACCTCTAGTCCCCCTTCTGGTGTTAAATATAAGGTGACTTCTGGTCCCTCTTTTGATGAACAATGTAAAGTAGCCTCTGGTCCCCCTACTGATGCACAACATAAGGTGACCTCTGGTCCCCCTACTTATGTACAATATAATGTGACCTCTGGTCCTTCTGCTGATGTACAATATAAGATGACCTCTGGTCCCACTACTGATGTACAATATAAGGTTTCCTCTGGTCCCCATATTGATGTTCAATATAAGGTTACTTCAGGTCCCTCTACTGATATATAGTACAATATTAGGTGACCACTAGTCTCCGTACAAATGAAAAATATCGGGTGACCTCTAGTTCCGTACTGAGGAACTATATAAGGTTTCCTCTGGTCACCCTACTGATGTACAATACAAGGTGACCCCTGGTTCAACTGCTGATGATCAATATAAAGTGTCTTCTGGTCTCGCTACAGATGTACAGTACAATATTAGGTGACCACTAGTCCCCGTACAATATAAGGTGACCTCTGGTCATCCTTCTGATGTTAAATATAAGGTGACCTCTGTTCCCCCTACTGATGTACAATATAAGGTGACCCTAGGTACCCCTGCTGATGTGCATATGTGACCTCTGATCATCCTTCTGATGTTTAATGTAAGGTGACCTGTGGTCCCCTCTACTTATGTACAATATAAAGTGACCTTTGCCCCCCTACTAATGTTCAATATAAGGTGAACTCTGTTTCTCATACTGATGTACAATATAAGGTGTCCTCTGGTTCCCTTATTGGTGTACAATATAATGAGACCACAGGTCCCTCTACTGATGTACAGTATAATATTAGGTGACCACTAGTCCCCGTATCAATGTAAAATACCGGGTGACCTCTGGTCTCCGTACTGATGTACAATATAAGGTGTCCTCTGGTCCCCCTACTTATGTACAATATAAGGTGACCACTGGTAACCCTGCCGATGTACAATATAAGGTATCCCAGCTCTTGTCCCCCTACAGATGTATAGTATAAGGTTTCCTCTGGTCCCTCTATTGATATACAAGAGAGGACCTCAGGTCCTTTTGCTGATGTACAATATAAGATGACCTCTGGTCCTACTACTAATGTAAAATATAAGATGTCCTCTGGTCCCACTACAGATGTACAGTACAATATTAGGTGACCACTAGTCACCGTACAATATAATGTGACCTCTGGTCCTTCTGCTGATGTACAATATACGATGACTTCTGGTCCCCCTACTGATGTACAATATGAGGTGACCTCTGGTCTCTCTACTGATGTACAATACAATATTAGGTGACCACTAGTCCCCGTACTAATGTAAAATATCGGGTGACCCCTAATCCCCATTAACTGATGTACATTAAAGGTGTCCTCTCGTCCCTTATACTGATGTACAATATAAGGTGACCTCTGCCCCCGCCCCTTTCTTATGTACAATATAAGGTGTCCGCTGTCTGGTCTCCCTACTGATGCACAGTATAAGGTGTCCTCTGGTCTCTCTACTGATGTACAGTACAATATTAGGTTACCTGTAGTCCCCCTACTGATGTACAATATAGGGTGACTTCTGGTCCCCCAAATGATGTACGATATAAGGTATCCCCAGGTCCCCCCTATTATGTGCAATAAAAGATTACCTTTGGACTCCTATTGATTTAAAATGTAAGGTGACCTATGATCCCTCTGATGATGTACAATATAAGGTGACTACTTGTCTCCCTAATAATGTTAAAAATAAGGTGGCCCCTGGTCCCCCTACTGATGTACAATGTAAGGTGATATTTGGTCCCCCTATTGATGAACAATATGAGGTTACCTCTGGTCACCCTTTATTACTTTCACGTTTCTGCTAATATATATATTCGAAAGTTATAAATATGATTATTTTGGAGTAAGACAAAGAAAATTGTCTATCATATAAAATTCAATTAAGATATAAGGTGACCTGAGGTCTCCGTATTGATATCGATGAATTTGTGCCTTTAATGCCTGGAGAGTTCCTAGAATGTTTTATTACTACGCAAAATGACGAACTATTTGCGGGGGACCCCAGGTCCTAGTTGAGCGTAAGTTTTATCCTTCTGCGGTTGCTGCGCGCGTGGTCAATATCGTCGCTGGGGACACCGACACTTCAGATATGCTATGATAATATTCACACATCGGGTAATATGGATGCCCCCAGTCCAGGATCCATTTGCCCTGATCATGTTCATATTTCCGACGCTGGATGGTCAAAGGAACACAAGATGAAGATGAATATTGTTGAGACCAAACTCGATGCTGAGCTTCAATGGATGACGGAAGATGGAAAGGAAGAGCAAATGCACATGCGTAATGGATGTGACTAAATGAAGTCAGTGCATTTGAGTGAGAGTTATCTCCCCTGAACTTTTTATCTCTATTTGTCTCCATAACGGGACTTAATTCATATTGAGTTAAGTCGGATTATTGTTAAAAAAATTACATCCAAAGAATTTGTCCTTCTATATGATATAAAAGGTGAAAATAAAGGGCAGTGATCGATTTAAAAAAAAAAAAGATAAGTAATGCATATATGAATAGGGCATAAAACACATTCATGTACCCCTGAAAATTTCCGAGATGGAATCAGGTGCCTAAAAGGATTAAGCATCCCCTGTAGATGTGTGAAATAATTTATGCAGATAAATCATTAAGATATTAAAAAAGCCATCTTTTTCTTGTTAGTGCAAAGCAATGCAACCATTGCAGAAAAATAAAACCCGCTTATAGTTACGGATTTTTTGGGAAACTTTTGCAACCATATATCCCTACTTTAAAAAATGAACAGAATAAAATATTGTTTAAAAAACTTATCCAAGTGACAAATATCAATCAATGAAAACAAAAAAAATCAATTAAATAATATTACTATTGTTTTAAGTCAATATTGTCGAAAGAGCATTGAAAGAATAAATAAATCCAAACATCATTATTTAGTAAGAGTTAAAAAAAAATCGTGTAATACACAGAATTTTTAAATCATGCAAATCTTTCTTTTTTGTAGAGCGTTAAAAAAAGAACTGCGAGAGATCCAATACTTCCAAGCAGACCTAATAAAATGGGCATCCCTGTCAATAGTCCCTTTTCTTCACGTATATTATCTAAATAAGTACGTGTATAAAAAATACCTTCATCAAACTTTAATCTAATTAACCAAATTTTATTTATTAACATTCAGATTAAAAATGAAATTACATAAGCTCTATCATCAATCAATTACATAACAAATAAGTAAATTGCTTAGTTTTTTCTGCTGTTTAATCATTCATTCAGTACAACATATCTACATACAGTTAAAAGTTATTATTTTTCCACAAAAAAATTATTCAGTATCATCCCTCCTTAATTGCTCTCGTGGAGTTTTAAAGGTCTCTTCCGAAGTACCTTTCACTACAAGGTGCCATGCGCATGGCGAAGGAACAGTTGCTACCCATTTTCAGCCGGGCTTATTGCTCAAAGAGCAATTGCCGGCTTATGTCATCCTGTTCAAGACGGGAAGTCTACCCCATAGTCGCCATTTTAAAGTTACGTGTAAAAATATAGTTCTTATTCTCAACCGCTTTGAGATAATACAAGCGCTAAATAATGCAACAAAAATAAAACGACGTTTTATTTAAATAAATAAACATTAGTAGTAATGACTTTGAAAACTTCAGTCTTAAGTCAAAGAACATAGTTCATTGGCGTAAGGATTTTTGATAATCAGTGTTTTCGTAGTTTTCTACACATACCCGGAAAAGTAGGAGAGTTTGTTTATATTGAGATGCGATACCAGATTAATTCTGATTCTGACAAAATCTGACCGTGGTATTAGGATCGAAAACTTACTGTCAGTGCCTTATCATTTATATTGATAGTTTTAAAATAATTTTTCATCAGAAATTTTAATCTGACATTCTTGTTATTTATCTGTTAATACAATGTAAACATGATTCATGTAAGAAATTCATTCTACTCTGTAAATGAGCCCGGCTCTCTGTACTTCTGAGTACTTTGATATTTTTGCCGACTTAGTTCAGTCGTCGCAAAATGAACCTGTAGCGCTCTTCCGACTGGGCTACTTTGATGGTGTGCCATATATGATTTAAAAACTTATCTGTTGGATTCATATCATATACACTTACGGATTTTATTTGTTACATTGGAACAAGCTCTTGCTGTTGTATTACATCCAACAGTGTATTGTGTTGTATTACAAGGGCATTTTTCCTCACAATTTACACCATGGTATCCCTCAGGGCACGATTTGCTGCATTCAATTCCGAATGAGTCCATGCATGCTGAATTTATGGTAAATAAGTACAAATTATTATAACAATAGGTTTTCTGTATCCCATACTATGGGTCATTAAAAGCAATAGGCATCGTTTGTCTAAGTGCTGTATATTAGTTATTTAGGGGAACTTGTCTAGTTATTGCATAAAATATCGATTTATTTAATAAATAAAAGCACTCACGGTAACATTTATCTCCTATTGTTCTATAGTTATTACAGCATCGAATAGTATTTCTGAAATACAGATGAATGATTAATATGCATTTTCTACCACATTTCTGATTTTTAAAATAAGGATTCAATACAATGCATAATTTTTTTTAACAAAAGCTTAATTACTTACGTTATGGGATCTTTACATTTTGGGTCAACAGGAATAAGCTCATGATAAGTATTCTGAATCAAAAAAAGTAACACAAATATTAAGCTTGTGATATCTCCAGAGTAATGCATTATCTTCACATTAGTTTCTAGACTTATTCATTCTAATTCCTAAAATATGAACCCTGTTGCAAGCTTTAAGTTGACTTAACGTTATAAATGCAAAAGTAATGATTAAAATCGATAAGGAAGAAAAACATTCGAATTTGAAGCGAGATGTATATTTTTATCAATGATTTTAACATGAACCTGTTCAAAATGAAAGTGATACAAGGAAGAATTATTTCCCCTTGATCGCCATGTTTAAAATCAAAATACCGATCATATTATACCCTTATTCATCAAAGTCAAAAGAAGTTATTCAAAGCACTGAGGTGTGGACAATACTCTTTCTCGTGATAAAATTAGAATAGTAAAAACAATTCTCTTTCTAAATTTCAATAATGTAAAGTTTTAAAAGTATATTGATGTACAGTATATTTTTTTTTTGTCATCTCGCCCAAGCAAAACTATTAGCTTCGTTTGATTAACAGCAAAGAGATAGACACAATTTGAATTGAAAAAAGGTCATTTATTAACATAATAACTGACGAAACTGCTAATGCAGTATAATACTAATTGTAACAAAAGTTAATAACAATCCATAAACAAAATCAACTTAATGTACTTTGTAAAACTTTACAATATATACACTCTGAGGAACATCTGACTAGTTCAATGATTGTTGCAAAATCAAAGGTGGGGACCATTAAAACAGCCACAGTATTACTAATAAGTATGACTGATTATTAACCCCCCCCCCCCCCCCGACGCTGCAGTCACGTTAAATAACTTAGAGACAAATGAAATATTATACAATTATTGCTGGTTTTTGAGGTCAATACAATGATTTAGCCATCTGAGGAGTACAATATTCACCGAGCCCAAAGGGCGAGGTGAATACTGTACTTCGAAGATGGCTAAATCATTGTATTGACCAAAGAAAACAGCAATAATTGTTTTATTATATGATTCACTGATAAAATGATACAGCTTATTACTTGTTAACTTGCATTTAATTATATCCTTGCCAAATACAAGAGAGAAACAGAATTAAAATGTGAATAAACCTTACCAGTCGTATCAGTTTGAAATGTTTTTTTTTTTAAATCAATTTTAGTTGCCATAAAAAAAATAATATAATGCCAGTCTTTTTATAGGATAGATTTTGAAAGGAAGGAGTATTATCAGGGAAAACTGACTGCCAAAAAGTGAAAAAAACATGTTGTTCAGTAAAAGTGTTGGAGGGGGGTCCCTGCCACCCCTCTTACCACCCTCACCCTAAAATATTTATTTGCTTATGTTTTTTTTACATGAAAAAAAATCACAGTCGTTTGAATAGCTTTCCAAAACAATTTGTATCAATTTGGAATTTCCCAAGCTATTTTTAGTTCAATATAGAGAAAATAAATCCTTGTATTGACCTGGAACGTCACGTGCAGGTCAATACAACGTAGTATTTTTCTAACATACTTGGTTCTCAGCCAATCAGAGAGATGGAAATTATTCAATCATATAATAAATGGAGATAACGAACAGTATACCAGCACAAAGGTCCATTTAACAATACAAAATTGCAGAGTAAAAAACTTGAACCTCCAAAACATCAGAGGGAGGATCAGATGAAAAGTCAGTCAGGATTCGACTTAATTATTAATTATTTTTGCTGATTCAGGTCACCTGTATCGATTAATATAGAGCTTACAAAATGAGATTTTTAAATGAGACTGCTTATAATCTTGTTTCATCAACTTGTTTGTCAATAATAGGACTCATTCGTCATATTTTTGACGTCAGGTGTCGCTGGTGTACTAGAGGTGGTTACGTAAACGCTTTAATCACCGCATCGCTTATAACAATGTAAACAAATGGACGTGTTCTCAAACATGGAGCTAAACCATGCTAAACGGAGGGGCTGAATCGATCTTTAATCGAGCTGTCACAACCGGGAGAAAGGTTTATCCGAATCTTGGGTAATCATTTTTCGTAAATAATTTACATTTATGGAAACTTTCTAAGAATTATCGACGAGTGTAACATGCCTATATGACGATGATAGTACAACGACAAAGCATTTGAGTTTACAGTCGACATTTTTGTAGATTGCAAGATGTATTATCATCTTTACCTCTTACACAAACACAAGATTCAAATGAAATTAGTATATGATATGAATGCGTATGGCTATATTTTGTTATTTATTCCTTTTTACATGACAATCATTGCACAGTTATGTAGGTTTACAATGGTTACATACTGTTGCATTTCGTTGTTGTTGTTCAAAAGAGCAACGTCCCAAATGATCATCAAGGGTAATTAAGTGCAACGTTATATTCATTGCAAGGCAAATACTAACTAAACATTCATTTTATTTGAACAGATTACAATAATAATAATAATAATAATAATAATAATAATAATAAACAAAACTTAAACAAACACAAACATCATATTTCAACCCTCACCAAAAGACTCTCCAGATCCTACACAGAGATACATTAAATGGCCATTCATTGATACTGGATAAAGATAATTGATTTCCGATCAGTCTCATATTGTTTGTTTTTTTAAATATAACAAAACATTGAGACTGGTACTTTTACTTTGATGTAAGTCGCTCACATTTCACAGTGGTTAGAGTGTCTGCCCTGTCTATCGTCGCCAAAGCTAAGAGCTGAATCTAATGTCGAAGGTTCAAATCCACAGTGTTACGTGGAGAGATGAGACCGTATAAACCATGGTCCTGTTTTGCAGTAGATGTTGGAACAAAAAAGATCCATCACTGCTCAATGGCCCACAGTGCCGAGAATAGGTATATTTGAAGTCTGCCATCAGCAAATGATGGTGTCTCCATATGAGTAAAATTCTTAAAAGGGACATTAGACAATTTTTGTATGTTGCAACAAACAAACATAGAATTAATATGTGCCCACATAATTTATAGTGCATATGAATAATTTGATAATTGTTCTATACATATTTTTATTCATAGTCAGTAGCTAAATGTATACTTGGAGCATAACACCTTTGTTATAATAAAGGTAAAAATGAGTACAAATATTTTAAAGTTATAATTTGCTAGGTCCATTTTATACAGTACCGGTATTTGTGTTTCTGTAACGTGACCCTCAACAACTTAGATTACATTTACAATTTTATTTAGTCGTAAAGATATACTCAGTAATTAAATAAAACCTGCTGCATGTTAAAATAAATAAAAGGAATATATACATGTAGTAGCTGTTATTGTACATAAACAACTAAATACAAAAGATAAAACCATACAATTTTACATTCCTTTGAAAAAACCGAATTTATTATCAGAACTATGTTTAGACCTCAATTACAGACTGACTTTATATTTGTTTCTAAATAAAAACCTATACTGGGTAAATTGGGTTATTTTTTAATTATTTAAGAATATGTATTTTTTCATTTTATTTTATTTAGGAGATCAACAGGTAAAATAAGATGCCAAAGCTTACAGGGAGCTTTATTATGGCCGGATGGTACATGTAACATAAAAATTCTATTTTTCCCCATCCAATTCATGAAATGGCATCCATCATATTGTCAGTGCTGCCAGGGAAAAAAAAGAATTGGTATGTAATCGTATTTGTGTTTTTTTTTTAATAATAGAAAGTACTCATAATTTATACCTAAGCAATACTTCAATGCTTCCAATATTAATTTTAAAAATAAGGTATTTCCTTTTATTATCACTAGGTGTATTACAACCTAAGACAAAGTGTTGAGATGTTTGGCAGTCCTATACATTAAGAGAGAAAATGTTCTGCTGGAAATATGGGGCAACATTCAGACTGTACACACACAGACTAGTTATTATAAGCTCATGCTTGGAAAATTCTCCACTAGATGAACTACAATAATCTTGTATGCAGTATCTTCTAGCTTTTCACAAACTTACAATTACAATAGTAAGGATTCCATTTTAATTTGAAAAGAAGATCGATTTTATTTATAAATTAAAAATATTTAAAGACAGTTTAATTTACGAAAAAACAAGTACAGTCATGATAATGCTATTACTCTATACTAATAATTACAATAGTAAGGATTCCATTTTAATTTGAAAAGTAGATCAATTTTATTTATATTAAATAAAAAATATTTCAAGACAGTTTAATTTACCAAAAAACAAGTACAGTCATGATAATGCTATTACTCTTTTCTAATAATAAGGGATTACACCAAAAACTGAAAGAGAAAAGAAGCTGATGTACTCAAACAATCCCTAATCCCTGGCAAGAGAAATTAATTTGTGAAATGAAAGAATGCAAAGACTTAACATTTTAATATTTGTTTGTACAAAAATTGACATTGAAAGGAATTTACTGTATGTGTAGTTAAAATAGCGGGCTTCATATTTTTGCTGCTTTTGCGCAGAAGAGGATGTGCTAATATTCATGAGTACCACTAAGAATTCATTTATAAAAAGAATATACGACACAAATATTTGTAGCGCTAATTCATGATTATGCCAACAACTCCATATCCATTGATTGTGCTAAATTTTGAAAACGCCAAAATATATACATGTACAGTATCTTTTCATAGCTTGAACTTTTCTCTGTAAAGAATTTTGCTTATTTTATTCATGGCTGTAAATAAATAAAACAATAAAGATTGTATTAAATATTTATACATGTTTATTCCTTTCGTACTTAAATTTGATCATGCAGGTACAATGTTCTTGGAAACCAATGTTCGTGGATTTGACGAGTCTCTCTTGCCCATGGATTTTGTTAACATATTGATTGAATCTACATAATCAATGAGTTATAATCCACAAAATTACATACCCATGAACGATTTTTCTTGTCCATGAACATTAAACCCCACAAATTAACATGATTAAAAAGATTCCACAGAATCCATAATACATGTACAATAATTTTTAATTCTTTTTCAAAGCAAGCAAGAAGAAGTTTTAAAAAAAAATTTCTAAAATTTAAACGTGTCAAAAATTCTTAAAACTATGTACCTGTGTTCTGAATATCTTTGTTAAAGAATATGCGATATAGCTGATCTTAAAGAAACATCACAGTGACTGCTAGTTATCATTGGGGATATACTGGTCTAAACTTCATGATGTACACTTTAGTTCACATCTCTTGAGGAACAGCTCAGTCTTTGTACCTGTTTGTCTTGACTGCAGCCACGGAGCTGTAGGACTTGTATTGCTGGAGTTTTAAAATCCAAAACTGAATGTCAAGTTTTATTGCATCCTTCGATTCTTTAGTCTTCTTTTATCTCCTGTAAACAAGGAACTTGGCAAATATTATTTTTGTTTTGTAATTGTATTGAGTAAAAGTAGAATATTACATGAAATAATCAATATTTACCCAGGGAAAACCAAAGACCCTACTCATAACAATAAAGCGGGGAAAAAATATCTCATTATTTCTGGTGTTGCAATTTAAAATGTATAATAAAATTTAACATTTAATTTTGATATTAAATTAAAAATTACAGTACTTATTCCATTTGCTAACAAATCAAGTGGATTCTATGGGGACATCTCATGTTCTGATAAGCACATCATACACTCCATTTGTACATTTTTCAAAGAAAACTTAAATGATATTGCCATGTGTCAAGCTATTAAGACATTATTAATATAAATAAATAAAAAAATAAAGATCAAAAAATAAAGAGGGAGTTCACTTTTTTTCAATTTAAGACAAAGTTAAAAAAAGTCAAAAAGTCAATATGTTTTATACTGTATAAAGTAACACATTTTTCTGGTTAAATCTATATGATTTAATAACATATACTTCGTAAGATACTAATTAAAATTAATCAAAATCAACATTTTACCAAAAATCTAATCCTTAATATCACCGACTCTGAAATTCTGGTGACAAGCGACATCGTGTTTACCAAGCTTCCATAATCAGCTGATCATCCTCAGGACCGATTTAGCGTCACTTTTCGTCTCAAAAAATGTTTTAGATCTGAAAATAATGAGTGTTCGCAACCTCTACAACAACCTGGCACACCACAGAGAGTTGTCATTCGTTACAAATTAATAAATTGGGAGGTATATGTCCAGGAGAAACGACGGGGTCTCGCCACGCTACCATTTGTTTACCCAGTCAAGCGCTTGACAAATTCAAACGTTTGCGTAACCACCTCTAATACCGCAGCGCCACCCGACGGTTAATGACGTGAATGCAGACTATTGACCTTGTTTTAGAAATCGTTCATGCGATACTAATGTTTTTTGCTCATCGAATTAAACTGAGAGATAAGTACATCGAATGTAGGGGATAAAGATATATTGCTGCATACGATAGGGGAGTTTCGACGATTCAAAATTTGAAGTCATCATATTTATCATAAAGCATGGTGATAGATGAATACGTCATAGCAAAATCAACTAAAATGTATATAACGATGGCTGTTCTAAAATTTCGGGAACTTGTAGGAAACAATGGAAGGGTTGAATCAAATTATTTTGATGCTTTGATCGGTGGCAGATGTTTCCACATATTTGACACTTAAACATTTTGAACCCATATCAATGCCCTTAACAAACCAAATAAGAGAGATAATAATAAAACAAACCAGAGTCCACACACTGGAATCCCCATATTAATATGACATATATTATCCCAATAATTCCTGAAAAAGATTTTAATTATAGCTTTCTCCCTGTTCATTTCAATTTGGTCCAAAATTTATTACAGTATCCTTGATTTAATGAAAAAAAGGTCCACACAATTAAGTAATGTTTGAATTGACTGGGTATGAATCTGCTACTCTTGAAAGGGATTTCCTGCATACATAGTATTCTGAATTAAAACTATTATACCTCCATTATGGTTTCCACTTTAAATGTTCCGCTGTTCTTCATTCAATTTTATACAGAAGTTTCTATCTAACCCAATATTAAACTGTGTTCCTTTTGAAATCTCTCTTAACGATTTTGGGCCATGATTTAATCCCTCATAACGATTTGGGGCCTTGATTTGAATCTTGACTTGACCTCCTTTAATGAGTTCATATACTAGTATACAAAATTGAATTTACACTAAATCATGAACATGATGAAGCTTTTGTAATGAAAACTTTCTCTACACAAATGTATTTTCATTTCCATCTCCATGAAATGAACGGGACATAGACAAGGACCTCTGACAATTCTAGAAGTTGGACTATGTGCATACTAACATCCCTATTATTGTTGACCTCCTTTAATGAGTTCATATAATAGTATACAAAATTGAATTTACACTAAATCATGAACATAATGAAGCTTTTGTAATGAAAAATTTCTCTACACAAACGTATTTTCATTTCCATCTCCATAAATGAACGGGACATAGACAAGGACCTCTGAAAATTCTAGAAGTGGGACTATGTGCATACTAACATCCCTATTATTGTGTAGAATTAAGGATACCTAACACAAGAAACTAAGTTTTCTTTGGTGCTTAGAAATTAGATTGTTTTTGTCGTTATCTATATAATTCTAATAAGGTTAACAAATATTTTAACTTTAGGACAAAATATTCTAAAATTCTTCCACTTTACCTGTAAAACAATTTCCAGGTTTATCAATATTTAACTTATAATCTACGAGAAATATTATTGATATCTGTAAAAAAGTTTGTTGTGGTATATTTCCTTAATTCAGACTTTCAAAATTTAACACAGCAAGTTTACATGAAATAAGATATTCCTGATTTGCTGATACTGGCTAACTCTGGTTTACCATTATCAGGATTCTGATCATGATGACCACATATCTAATTCCTAATATGCCAACGAGAAAAATCTCTTATTTGTCAATACCATGAAGAGAAAGTTAATTTAGTTGAGTTGAATAACTTCTTTACAACTGCATCATGTTTCTTGCATAACACT
>PRKT01000007.1:3726653-3741713 GCA_003671525.1 Saccostrea glomerata
ACGTGGAGAGCAAACATAAAGAAAGCACAACTGAGCTACTGGTACGAGAAAGATCATTTCTTGAGCAATGACCCTTGGTGCCTAGTACAGGACAAAGTTTAGAGTCTTTATCCAGCGCGCTGTGACTTTTCAGTATGAATGAAAGGGACGTAAAACAAACAGATACAAAACACCAACATTTAAAAAAAAAAGAAATTATAATGCTGAATATGTATAGTCATTATGTTTTAAAACTTTATCTTGACCTATACTGAAAGCAAGTTCAAATTTGTATTGCGCAGTCGAACCACAAGAAGGTAGGTCTTTAATAAGCAGCATGCTTGAAACGTATAAAGTTTACTGAGTTAAAGAGCCAGAATGTGAGCTTTTTTATCTTTACCTGCCTTAATATTGTTAAAACAATGGATAAGAATAGTAATTATTGTGCTAAAGAATAGCTTCAATATCTTTAAAGCATTCAAAAACAAATTCAAGTTGGTCCTTTATTATTCTATGATATTGAAGTGAAGTCAGAAATTAAAATCCATCCATTCATAATGAGAGGAATTCAAAATATAGTAAGAACACAATTTTTTTTCTTATCTGACCCCCAAAATACTAATTTTGACGTCATTTCAAATTGAGCATTTCCCTTTTTTTCTAAGAAAGTTGCAAAAGACTTAAATTTTCAGTGGAATATTACTATCTATTATTTAAGGAAATAGCCCTTCCAATAACTTATTTTGCTTAAAATTAAGACATGTACTGTAAGGTAAGAAAAAATAATGAATGGTCCTCCTTCATGCTGTATTCTTTTATGGATAATCACAATCATATACTCAACTCCAGTTTCATTTAAGCATTGAATTCATATTTTTGGATGTCTTCGGTCCTATAACACACCTGGCCGTGCCGACAAATTGAATACCGCGCGTCAGCGAGGTATGATTATTTGTCGGCACGGCAAGGTGTGTTATAGGACCGAAGACATCCAAAAATATGAATTCCATGCTTATATTTACATTCTCCAATTTTCCTTTTTCATAATTGCTTATTTCGTTAATCTTAAATATGAATTTAGTGCCCTTCAAAACTGCCGTGGTTAATAGATGTAAGAGCCGTTTGTGACGTCAAATGACGTTTTATGACGTTGCAAAGTATAATAACGCTAAGAAAAAAGTGACAAATTAATTCGTAATGCACATTACGTTAAATTTTACGTTAATTTTTCAGGGTTATAGTTTTTCATTAAATTGAAATAAAACATTTTACATTTTGGTGTTTCTAGAGAATTGAAAATGCATGTAGTTCCTACTGTGTATTCTAACGCGCGATGACAAGGTTTCGCGTGTGTTATAGAAATTTGAACGTCGTGGATTTCTAATGGATTTCATAAGGAAAATAACACTGAATGTAAATATAACTTCTTGAAAACATTACCTTATAAGGACACAATATAGCACAAACTATACCATCTGTTGACCTCTTGAATTGAACACCACAAGTCAAATCAGGATTGGTCTCCACAAACTTGTCCTTATTCTTGCTGCGGTCGAAGTTATGCATGTTTCTTACATTCATGTATTGAATGATAATTCAGCTTATATCTTTTATTAACTGACAAAAACATTTATTGCTTGTTAATAGACCGACTATAGGGTATCAGACCTTACGACTTTCTAACGGTGATCTTGACATGACATTCGACCTTACTGATTTTTTTTTAAATATTCCAAAGATCGTGCAAATATTTCATCGTTAAACGTAGGAACTACTTCGTGAAAAGGGAACTTCACATACATGTATAAGGGTTGTTAGAATAGTTCGCGGACACATTGAATTACAGAAAATCTATTGTTTACTGTGAAGTATGACCTATGACTGAATGAATTCCTACATTTTGTTTATTGGTATGTAAAAAATCAGGTCAATATAATAAAATCTTAAAATTTTACAACTATTTTTACTTTGGGGTTATGGGATTCACAGAGCAATCACTTGACGTAAGGCAACGTGACAACCAGATTTCAACCCTTTAAGCTTTGTCTCAGTTCTATGAATCTTTAATTTCTTGATATTTTTCTCATATTTTTTCTACTTTAAAATTGAATATCTATATCAAGACATGTTACTTTTCAACTATAATGTCTTTTTTTCTGTTTCGGATATTATTGAGATCTTAAAAAATAAAAAGGCTGTGCATTCAATCGATCAGGTATGGAAACTATGCAAAACATAGGCGAAACGCAACGTCCATGCGATAGAGGGGTATTGGTAGGGTATTTACATACTGCAACATCACATTTTCAAATATTTTTAGGGGTATTGTCAGAAAGGAATATGAAAAATCACAAAAATACTTCTTCAAACATCGTCGTTTATAAACTTTTTTAACTGAATAATATTAAACAATATTTTATCAAGAATAATTTCGAAACCCCCAATTTTACTGTTTTTCCTTTCTACAAATTCCGAAGGGATACTACAGAAAAAGAACGTGAAACTAAAGAAAAACATTTTATAAACAGACATAAACCTGTTTAAAATGCAGCATAATTATATTCCATTTAAGAAATATACTTTTACCCGTGGGTGTGTGTATCAAAGATAAAACAACTTGTCAGTGTGCCATCCTCGGGAGATTAAACTGCTAAGGAGAAAGACTATCTCACAAACTTTGAAACAAAAGAGAGTCAATTTTACGGATTACCAAAAGTACACAAGTCATCAGAAATCAAAAACGCCATACAGGCTCAGAGAGGAGAATATATTTGCTGTCTAAATCCTGAAGGTCTCTCTTTTCGGCCAATCGTAGGGGGGCCTAATTGTTCAACTCAAAGACTGAGTCACTTGTTAGACATTTTATTAAAGCCTTATTGTGAAAAGGTTCCCAGTTTTATAAGAGATGATATAGATTTTATCAACCACCTACCATAACATATTCAACCTAATACGAAACTCGTGTCATTCGACGTCGTGAATTTATACACAAATATACCCGTGGACTTGGGTATAAAAGCAGTTAAATACTGGATTGATAGATACCCAAACTTACTACAGGATCGTTTTGAGCAAGAATTCATCTTAGAAGGATTAAGAATTATACTTCAAAACAATACATTTGCCTTCGGAATAGAGCATTTTATTCAAACCAAAGGAACAGCGATGGGAACAAAAGTGGCTTCCACGTATGCCACCTTAACTTTGGGATACCTCGAGCAAAAACTCCATCAACGATTTGTCACTCTATGGGGAGAAGAGGACGCTAAAGCTATAACATCAAAGTGGAAACGATTTTTAGATGACTGTTTCATTCTTTGGAATGACAACATTGAGAGATTATCTATTTTCCACCAATTATTAAACGACTTAGATTCCAACATTAAATTTACCATGGAAAGCAGCGATATGGAATTACCTTCCCTTGACGTCGAGTTTTAAGAAAACGATGAAAGTGAAGTATTTAGGATCGATTGCTTTTTGTTATAAATTTTAATATCAACACATCTTCAGCTAACAATGGTTTTTAAGAAACAGAGAAAAAAATTGAATCTCCAAAAAAAAAACAAATAAATTAATTCAAATGCATATAATTAAAACTTATAATAAATTTTCAGCAGTGTTATCGTTATTAATGTTAAAAAATTACATCCAAAGAATTCTTCCTTCTATATGATATAAAAAGTGAAAATAAGGGGCAGTGATCGATTTAAAAAAAAATCTATAAGCAATGCAGATATGTAAATATGGCATAAAACACGTACATGTATGATGGGATCAGGTGCCTAAAAAGATTAAGCATCCCCTGTAGATGTGTGAAAAAAATTATGCATATAAATCAATAAGATATTAAAAATAAGCCGCCTTTCTCTTGTTAATGCTGTACAATGCAACCATTGCAGAAAAAATAAAACCCGATTATGGTTACGGATTTTTTAAAAACTTTTGCAACCATATATCCCTGCTCTAAAAAACAGAATAAAATAGTGTTTTAAAATCATGCAAATCTGTAAAGTTACCTTTCTTTTATGTAGAGCGTTAAGAAAAGAACTGCGAGAGATCCAATACTTCCAAGCAGACCTAATAAAATGGGTATCCATGTCATTGGTCCCTTTTCTTCGCGTACATTATCTAATTAAGTATTAATAATACCTTTATCAAATTTAAATCTAATTGACCAGGTTTTCTTAATTAAAATTCAGATTAAAAATGAAATTACATAAGCTCTATTATCAATCAATTACATAGCAAATATCTACATGAAGTTAAAAGTAATTATTTTTCCACAAAATTTTGATTCAGTATCGTCCTTCCTTAATTGCTCTCGTGCAGTTTTTTTCAGGTCTCATCCGAAGTACCGACATCTTTCACAACAAGGTGCCATGCGCATGGCGAAGGAACAGTTGTTAACCATATTATTTTTACCGACTTAGTCAGTCGTGGCAAACTGAACTTGTAACATCTTCGGACTGAGCCCCGTGACGGTGAGCCATATATGATCTATAAAATTATTTGTTAGATTCATGTCGTATACACTTACGTATTTCTTCTGTTAAATTGAAACAAGTCTCTGCTGTCGTATTACATCCTACAATGTTTTGTGTTGTATTACAAGGACATTTTTCCTCACATTTTACACCATAGTATCCCTCAGGACACGATCGGCTGCACTCGAATCCGAATGAGTCTAAACATGCTAAATTTATGATATAAAATAATTATAACAGTAGGGTTGCTGCATAATATGGGTCATTAAAAGCAATAGGCATCGTTTGTCTAAGTGCTGTGTACATGTAGTCAATTAAGGAATTTGTCTAGTTATTGCATAAAAATTCCATTCGTTTAAAAAATAAAAACACTCACGATAACATTCTCCTCCAATTGTTCTATAGCCACTACAGCATCGAATAGTATGTCTAAAATACAGATAAATGATTAATACTCATATTCAACTTTATTTATGATTTTTAAAATAAGGAATCAATACACTGCATAATTTTTTAAACAAAAGCTTAATTACTTACGTTATGTGATCAGAACATAATGGATCAACAGGAGTAAGTTCATGATAAGTATTCTGAATCAAAAAAAGTAACACAAATATTAAGCTTGTGATATCTCCAGAGTAATGCATTGTCTTCACATTAGTTTGTAGACTTATTCATTCTAATTCCTAAAATATGAACCCTGTTGCAAGTTGACATAACGTCATAAATCCAAAAGTAATGATTAAAATCGATAAGGAAGAAAAACATTCGAATTTGAAGCGAGATGTACCGTATATACTCGCCTATAAGTCGGTATTTTGGGAGTTAAATTTTAGTCCAAAAGTCTATGTCCGACTTATAGGCGAGTCATAAAAAGACTGGTATTTTTCTGGATGAGAAATCGAAGTATTCTATAAACATTTTCGACAGCTACCGTTAAACAAGATATGGATATATATCATTTATGTATTTTAAGATTATACATAAATTACGTGTATTTTATATGCAAGTTTTAATAATTTATTTTTTTTTAATCTTAAGAGGGCATTATTTATTTTTTTATGATATGAATTTTTTTCGTAAAATATGAATTGATATCAGCGTAAATCATCAGAGCATTTGTTAGAAATTGTCATCTGATTCTGGCAAAAAGTTGTACCGACTTATAAGCGGGTCAATGGTAAATCCTTGTCAAATAACCTCAAACGATACAACCGACTTGTAGGCGGACCGACTTAAAGGAGAGTATATACGGTATATTTTTATCAATGACTTTAACATGAACCTGTTTAAAATGAAAGTGATACAAGGAAGAATTATTTCCCATTGATCGCCATGTTTAAAGTCAAAATACCGATCATAGTATACCCTTATTCATCAAAGTCAAAAGAAGTTATTCAAAGCACTGAGGTGTGGACAATACTCTTTCTCGTGATAAAATTAGAATAGTAAAAACAATTCTCTTTCTAAATTTCAATAATGTAAAGTTTTAAAAGTATATTGATGTACAGTATATTTTTTTTTTTGTCATCTCACCCAAGCAAAACTATTAGCTTCGTTTGATTAACAGCAAAGAGATAAACACAATTTGAATTGAAAAAAGGTCATTTATTAACATAATAACTGACGAAACTACTAATGCAGTATAATACTAATTGTAACAAAAGTTAATAACAATCCATAAGCAAAATCAACTTAATGTACTTTCTAAAACTTTACAATATATACACTCTGAGGAACATCTGACTAGTTCAATGATTATTGCAAAATCAAAGGTGGGGACCATTAAAACAGCCACAGTATATTACTAATAAGTATGACTGATAAGTAATAGCCCCCCTCCATCCAGTATGCTTTTTGCCAAAGATGAAATTGACCACTTTGAATTGAAACGCTGCAGTCACGTTAAATAACTTAGAGACAAATGAAATATAATGATATATAAACGAACAGTATACCTGCACAAAGGTCCATTTAACAATACAAAATTGCAGAGTAAAAAACTTGAACCTCCAAAACATCAGAGGGAGGATCAGATGAAAAGTCAGTCAGGATTCGACTTAATTATTAATTATTTTTGCTGATTCAGGTCACCTGTATCGATTAATATAGAGCTTACAAAATGAAATCTTTAAACGAGACTGCTTATAATCTTGTTTCAGCAACTTGTTTGTCAATAATAGGACTCATTCGTCATATTTTTGACGTCAGGTGTCGCTGGTGTACTAGAGGTGGTTACGTAAACGCTTTAATCACCGCGGCGCTTGTAACAATGTAAACAAATGGACGTGTTCTCAAACTTAAAGCTAAACCATGCTAAACGGAGGGGCTGAATCGATCTTTAATCGAGCTGTCACAACCGGGAGAAAGGTTTATCCGAATCTTGGGTAATCATTTTTCGTAAATAATTTACATTTATGGAAACTTTCTAAGAATTATCGAGTGTAACATGCCTATATGACGAAGATAGTACAACGACAAAGCATTTGAGTTAACAGTCGACAATTTTTGTAGATTGCAAGATGTATTATCATCTTTACCACTTACACAAACACTAGATTCAAATGAAATTAGTATATGATATGAATGCGTATGGCTATATTTTGTTATTTATTCCTTTTTACATGACAATCATCGCACAGTTATGTAGGTCTACAATGGTTACATACTGTTGCATTTCGTTGTTGTTGTTCAAAAGAGCAACGTCCCAAATGATCATCAAGGGTAATTAAGTGCAACGTTATATTCATTGCAAGGCAAATACAAACTAAACATTCATTTTATTTGAACAGATTACAATAATAATAATAACTAGAAACGATCTCGTTGCGAGCAACGAGAGGTCTTCCATCCAATTCAGGAAAAAAAAATCCTCGTAAAGTCGAGCTGAAATGTGATTCATAATTTTCGTCACAAGGAGGATTGAACCCAGGTCGCCTACGTGAATGCGCTTTTTTATCTCTTTTATCCCCAACGCGCAAACCATTAAGTTATTGGGAGTGCTGCTCTAAATATACTTGTGTATACTTTTGCAACAGTACACCTGTCTACGAATCAGAAAAGGTGGGGCACTTTTCATAATTTTGCGCCAAACGCCACGAGTAAATATTCGCGCCTCTTCTTTGGCCTGATCTATTAAATAGGTTTTTAGCTTCAGTGAAATTAAATAAATAAAACGTTTTTATTGCCTTTATTATATTTCAACGTTAAGAAAGTATATTTAACACATTGTACACATTACATATCGTACCCAGCCCAGTTACACTGAAACGGAAATTAAGTTTTAAGATTGACACTGAATTGCAACGTACTGCTACGTTAACGTCCAAGTAGTTTTTCACATTTCATGCATCCTTATGTAAGAATGGTTTAATCAAGCGCTCAGCTGCCCCCATAAACCCCTAATCGCGAAATGGCGGAGTTGACAGAGGCAGCCGCCATCTTGGACCCGCTTCAGATTTCCAAATATTAATATATAGAGTTCAAATTACCCAATATTCAAACAACTTATATAGTAAACATCAATAGAAGGGTCTCTATTAACATTTCAAAAATAAATGAAAAATATTGAAAAACAAAAAAGTTAGAAAATACGCTTCTTTTTCAATTCGCATCTCCTAACGACAGGAAGTAATGACGACGAACGAAAGGTCGCGTCCTGGTTAGTATCTATCACGATCTATAATCCCTGAAAGTTTCACATTGATATCTTTTAACGTTCTCGAGATTAACCACGGACAAAATGTCATTTTAAAATCAGGAAATGTCCCGTAACTTGGCACCAGATTGGAATTTTCAAAAAATCGCTCAGACAGATCAAATTCATGTAACGACACATCTTTTCTGAAAATTTCAGGTAATTCTAGCCAGTGGTCTTCGAGAAATCGCGTGCACAAAATTTGAAAGTAAAAAAAAAAAAAATAATAATAACTAGATACTATTTCGTTGCGAGCAACGAGAGGTCTTCCGTCCGATTCAGGAAAAAAAACTCGTAAAATCGAACTGAAAAGTGTTTCGAAATTTTGTTCACAAGGAGGATTGAATCCAGGTCGGCAACGTGAATGTGCTTTTTTCCCTCTTTATCCCCAATGCGCAAACCATTAAGCTATTGGGGAACACTGCTCTTAATATATTTGTGTATACTTTTGCAACAGTATACCTGTCTAAGAATTGTAAAAGGCGGACCACTATTGATAATTTCGCGCCAAACGCCATGATTAAATATTTGCGCCTTTTCTTTGGACTGATCTATTAAATAGGTGTGATAGTTTCAATGAAAGTAAATAAATAAACCGTTCTTATCGCCTTTCTTTTATTTCAACGTTAATAAAGTTTATTTAACACATTGTACACATTACATATCGTACCCAGCCCAGTTACACTAAAGCAGTGAAACGGAAATTAAGTTTTAAGATTGACACTGAATTGCAACGTACTACTACGTGAAAGTCCAAGCAGTTTTTCATATTTCATGCATCCTTATGTCAGAATGATTTAATCAAACGCTCAGCTGCCCCCATAAACCCCTAATCGCGAAATGGCGGAGTTGACAGAGACAGCCGCCATCTTGGGTCCGCTTCAGATTTTCAAATATTAATATATAGAGTTCAGATTACCCAGTATTCAAACAACTTATATAGTAAACATCAGTAAAAGAGTCTCTATCAACATTCCAAAAATAAATGAAAAGTATTGAAAAACAAAAAAGTTAGAAAATACACTTTTTTCAATTCGCATCTCCTAACGACAGAAAGTATTGACGACGAACGAAAGGTCGCGTCCTGGTTAGTATCTATCACGATCTATAATCCCTAAAAGTTTCACATCGATATCTTTTACCGTTCCTGAGATTAACCACAGACAAAATGTCATTTTAAAATCAGGAAATGTCCCGTAACTTGGCACCAAAAAGAAATTTCCAAAAAATCGCTCAGACAGATCAAATTCATGTTACGACACATCTTTTCTGAAAATTTCATGTCATTCCATCAAGTAGTCTTCGAGAAATCGCGTGCACAAAATTAGAAAGTCAAAAAAATAATAATAATAATATTAATAATAATAATAAGAAACAATAGAATAACTATAAGGTCTTCCGTGAAGACGGAAGACCTTAATAAGAAACAGTAGAATCACTATAAGGTCTTCCGTGAAGACGGAAGACCTTAATAATAATAAGAAACAGTAGAATAACTATAAGGTCTTCCGTGAAGACGAAAGACCTTAATAATAATAATAATAAGAAACAAAACTTAAACAAACACAAATATCATATTTCAACCCTCACCAAAAGACTCTCCAGATCCTACACAGAGATGCATTAAATGGCCATTCATTGATACTGGATAAAGATAATTGATTTCCGATCAGTCTCATATTGTTTGTTTTTTTTTAAATATAACAAAACATTGAGACTGGTACTTTTACTTTGATGTAAGTCGCTCACATTTCACAGTGGTTAGAGTGTCTGCCCTGTCTATCGTCGCCAAAGCTAAGAGCTGAATCTAATGTCGAAGGTTCAAATCCACTGTGTTACGTGGAGAGATGAGACCGTATAAACCATGGTCCTGTTTTGCAGTAGATGTTGGCACAAAAAAGATCCATCACTGCTCAATGGCCCACAGTGCCGAGAATAGGTTTATTTGCAGTCTGCCATCAGCAAATGATGGTGTCTCCATATGAGTAAAATTCTTAAAAGGGACATTAGACAATTTTTGTATGTTGCAACAAACAAACATAGATTTAATATGTGCCCACATACTTTATAGTGCATATGAATAATTTGATAATTGTTCTGTACATATTTTTCTTCATAGTCAGTAGCTATATGTATACTTGGAGCATAACACCTTTGTTATAATAAAGGTAAAAATGAGTACAAATATTTTAAAGTTATAATTTGCTAGGTCCATTTTATACAGTACCGGTATTTGTGTTTCTGTAACGTGACCCTCAACAACTTAGTTTACATTTACAATTTTATTTAGTCGTAAAGATATGCTCAGTAATTAAATAAAACCTGCTGCATGTTAAAATAAATAAAAGGAATATATACATGTAGTAACTGTTATTGTACATAAACAACTAAATACAAAAGAAAAAACCATACAATTTACATTCCTTTGAAAAAAACCGAATTTATTATCAGAACTATGGATAGACCTCAATTACAGACTGACTTTATATTTGTTTCTAAAAAAAAACCCATACTGAGTAAATTGGGTTATTTTTTAATTATTTAAGAATATGTATTTTTTCATTTTATTTTATTTAGGAGATCAGCAGGTAAAATAAGATGTCAAAGCTTACAGGGAGCTTTATTATCGCCGGATGGTACATGTGACATAAAAATTCTATTTTTCCCCATCCAATTCATGAAATGGCATCCATCATATTGTCAGTGCTGCCATGGAAAAAAAGAACTGGTATGTAATCGCATTTGTGTTTTTTTTTAATAATAGAAAGTACTCATAATTTATACCTAAGCAATACTTCAATGCTTCCAATATTAATTCTAAAAAAAAAAGAAGGTATTTCCTTTTATTATCACTAGGTGTATTACAACCTAAGACAAAGTGTTGAGATGTTTGGCAGTCCTATACATTAAGAGAGAAAATGTTCTGCTGGAAATATGGGGCAACATTCAGTCTGTACACACACAGACTAGTTATTATAAGCTCATGCTTGGAAAATTCTCCACTAGATGAACTACAATAATCTTGTATGCAGTATCTTCTAGCTTTTCACAAACTTACAATTACAATAGTAAGGATTCCATTTTAATTTGAAAAGAAGATCGATTTTATTTATAAATTAAAAATATTTAAAGACAGTTTAATTTACTATTACTCTATACTAATAATTACAATAGTAAGGATTCCATTTTAATTTGAAAAGTAGATCAATTTTATTTATATTTAATAAAAAATATTTCAAGACAGTTTCATTTACCAAAAAACAAGTACAGTCATGATAATGCTATTACTCTTTTCTAATAATAAGGGATTACACCAACAACTGAAAGAGAAAAGAAGCTGATGTACTCAAACAATCCCTTATCCCTGGCAAGAGAAATTAATTTGTGAAATGAAAGAATGCATAGACTTAACATTTTAATATTTGTTTGTACAAAAATTGACATTGAAAGGAATTTACTGTATGTGTAGTTAAAATAGCGGGCTTCATATTTTTGCTGCTTTTGCGCAGAAGAGGATGTGCTAATATTCATGAGTACCACTAAGAATTCATTTATAAAGAGAATATACGACACAAATATTTGTAGCGCTAATTCATGATTATGCCAACAACTCCATATCCATTGATTGTGCTCAATTTTGAAAACGCCAAATTATATACATGTACAGTATCTTTTCATAGCTTGAACTTTTCTCTGTAAAGAATTTTGCTTATTTTATTCATGGCTGTAAATAAATAAAACAATAAAGATTGTATTAAATATTTATACATGTTTATTCCTTTCGTACTTAAATTTGATCATGCAGGTACAATGTTCTTGGAAACCAATGTTCGTGGATTTGACGAGTCTCTCTTGCCCATGGATTTTGTTAACATATTGATTGAATCTACATAATCAATGAGTTATAATCCACAAAATTACATACCCATGAACGATTTTTCTTGTCCATGAACATTAAACCCCACAAATTAACATGATTAAAAAGATTCCACAGAATCCATAATACATGTACAATAATTTTTAATTCTTTTTCAAAGCAAGCAAGAAGACTTTTTAAAATTTTTTTTCTAAAATTTAAACGTGTCAAAAATTCTTAAAACTATGTACCTGTGTTCCTGATATCTTTGTTAAAGAATATGCGATATAGCTGATCTTAAAGAAACATCACAGTGACTGCTAGTTATCATTGGGGATATACTGGTCTAAACTTCATGATGCACGCTTTAGTTCACATCTCTTGAGGAACAGCTCAGTCTTTGTACCTTCTTGTCTTGACTGCAGCCACGGAGCTGTAGGACTTGTATTGCTGGAGTTTTAAAATCCAAAACTGAATGTCAAGTTTTACTGCATCCTTCGATTCTTTAGTCTACTTTTATCTCCTGTAAACAAGGAACTTGGCAAATATTATTTTTGTTTTGTAATTGTATTTAGTTAAAGTAGAATATTATACAAAATAATCAATATTTACCCAGGGAAAACCAAAGACCCTACTCATAACAATAAAGCGGGGAAAAAATATCTCATTATTTCTGGTGTTGCAATTTAAAATGTATAATAAAATTTAACATTGACTTTTGATATTAAATTATAAATTACAGTACTTATTCCATTTGCTAACAAATGAAGTTGATTCTATGGGGACATCTCATGATCTGATAAGCACATCATACACTCCATTTGTACATTTTTCAAAGAAAACTGCCACTGTAAAATTCATCAGATTTAATCATATTACATTTACCAGTGCTGCGTCTATCTGTTTAACAACAAAATCGCAAAGCAACAAAAGCTTCAGATATTTTAATTAGATTTCAAACTTTTGAAATAATATATTAAATAATATTGCCATGTGTCAAGCTATAAGACATTATTAATATAAATAAATAAAAAAATAAAGATAAAAAATAAAGGGGGAGTTCACTTTTTTTCAATTTAAGACAAAGTTTAAAAAAAGTCAAAAAGTCAATATGTTTTATACTGTATATAGTAAAACATTTTTCTGGTTAAATCTATAATAACATGGTTTAATAACATATACTTCGTAAGATACTAATTAAAATTAATCAAAATCAATATTTTACCAAAAATCTAATCCTTAATATTGCCGACTCTGAAATTCTGGTGACAAGCGACATCGTGTTTACCAAACTTCCATAATCAGCTGATCACCCTCAGGACCGATTTAGCGTCACTTTTCGTCTCAAAAATTGTTTAGATCTGAAAATAATGAGTGTTCGCAACCTCTACAACACCCTGGCACACCACAGAGAGTTGGCATTCGTTACAAATTAATTAATTTGGAGGTATATGTCCAGGAGAAACGACAGGGTCTCGCCACGCTACCATTTGTTTACATCCAGTCAAGCGCTTGACAAATTCAAACGTTTGCGTAACCACCTCTAATACCGTAGCGCCACCCGACGGTTAATGACGTGAATGCAGACTATTGACCTTGTTTTAGAAATCGTTCATGCGATACGAATGTTTTTTGCTCATCTAATTAAACTGAGAGATAAGTACATCGAATGTAGGGGATAAAGATATATTGCTGCATACGATAGGGAAGTTTCGACGATTCAAAATCATATTTATCATAAAGCATGGTGATAGATGAATACGTCATAGCAAAATCAACTAAAATGTATATAATGATGGCTGTTCTAAAATTTCGGGAACTTGTAAGAAACAATGGAAAGGATGAATCAAAATTATTTTGATGCTTTGATCGGTGGCAGATGTTTCCACATATTTGACACTTAAACATTTTGAACCCATATCAATGCCCTTAACAAACCCAATAGGAGAGATAATAATAAAACAAACCAGAGTCCACACACTGGAATCCCCATATTAATATGACATATATTATCCCAATAATTCCTGAAAAAGATTTTAATAGCTTTCTCCCTGTTCATTTCAATTTGGTCCAAAATGTATTACAGTATCTTTGATTTAATGAAAAAAAGGTCCACACAATTAAGTAATGTTTGAATTGACTGAGTATGAATCTGCTACTCTTGAAAGGGTTTTTCCTGCATACATAGTATTCTGTATTGAAAACTATTATACCTCCATTATGGTTTCCACTTTGAATGTTCCGCTGTTCTTCATTCAATTTTATACAGAAGTTTCTATCTAACCCAATATTAAACTGTGTTCCATTTGAAATCTCTCTTAACGATTTTGGGCCATGATTTAATCCCTCATAACGATTTGGGGCCTTGATTTGAATCTTGACTTGACCTCCTTTAATGAGTTCATATACTAGTATACAAAATTGAATTTACACTAAATCATGAACATGATGAAGCTTTTGTAATGAAAACTTTCTCTACACAAATGTATTTTCATTTCCATCTCCATGAAATGAACGGGACATAGACAAGGACCTCTGACAATTCTAGAAGTTGGACTATGTGCATACTAACATCCCTATTATTGTTTAGAATTAAGGATACCTAACACAAGAAACTAAGTTTTCTTTGGTGCTTAGAAATTAGATTTTTTTGTCGTTATCTATATAATTCTAATAAGGTTAACAAATATTTTAACTTTAGGACAAAATATTCTAAAATTCTGCCACTTTACCTGTAAAACAATTTCCAGGTTTATCAATATTTAACTTATAATCTACGAGAAATATTATTGATTTCTGTAAAAAAGTTTGTTGTGGTATATTTCCTTAATTCAGACTTTCAAAATTTAACACAGCAAGTTTACATGAAATAAGATATTCCTGATTTGCTGATACTGGCTAACTCTGGTTTACCATTATCAGGATTCTGATCATGATGACCACATATCTAATTCCTAATATGCCAACGAGAAAAATCTCTTATTTGTCAATACCATGAAGAGAAAGTTAATTTAGTTGAGTTGAATAACTTCTTTACAACT
>PRKT01000007.1:3742444-3766655 GCA_003671525.1 Saccostrea glomerata
GGGGGGGAAACAAACTTTCAATGAACATTTCTAATGGTTAAAGTATGTTGGGGAAAAAAGTGGGGGGACGCCCCCTCCTGTTGCTACGTGCTTGTTCTTAGTAAGACTTTCAGAAAAAACTTAGGACCTGTGTAACACTAGGCATAAGCATACCGAAAAACCTCATTTTTCAGTTACCTTTCAGCTGCAGTCATACACCTTGCCACAAAACTTTCAATGCACTATGTACATTGCACCTCGTAAAATACACTTTATTATACAATACTTTTACAACGCTGTACACTTGTGTATACCAAATAAATATAAAGCTAAATCAAGCATGTCATTTGTATCACGGTGCAGGATATGGTGCCTACGTTCTGGGCCGAATCCCACGGCGTGACGTGGAGAGCAAACATAAAGAAAGCACAACTGAGCTACTGATACGAGAAAGATCATTTCTTGAGCAATGACCCTTGGTGCCTAGTACAAGACAAAGTTTAGAGTCTTTATCCAGCGCGCTGTGACTTTTCAGTATGAATGAAAGGGACGTAAAACAAACAGATACAAAACACCAACATTAAAAAAAAAGAAATTAAAATGCTGAATATGTATAGTCATTATGTTTGAAAACTTTGTCTTGACCTGAAAGCAAGTTCAAATTTGTATTGCGCAGTCGAACCACAAGAAGGTAGGTCTTTAATAAGCAGCATGCTTGAAACGTATAAAGTTTACTGAGTTAAAGAGCCAGGATTTGACCTTTTTATCTTTACCTGCCTTAATATTGTTAAAACAATGGATAAGAATAGTAATTATTGTGCTAAAGAATAGCTTCAATATCTTTAAAGCATTCAAAAACAAATTCAAGTTGGTCCTTTATTATTCTATGATACTGAAGTGAAGTCAGAAATTAAAATCCATCCATTCATTCATAATGAGAGGAATTCAAAATATAGTAAGAACACAATTTTTTTTCTTATCTGACCCCCAAAATACTAATTTTGACGTCATTTCAAATTGAGCTTTTCCCGTATTTTCTAAGAAAGTTGCAGAAGACTTAAATTTTCAGTGGAATATTACTATCTATTATTTAAGGAAATAGCCCTTCCAATAACTTATTTTGCTTAAAATTAAGACATGTACTGTAAGGTAAGAAAAAATAATGAATGTTCCTCCTTCATGCTATATTCTTTTATGGATAATCACAATCATATACTCAACTCCAGTTTCATTTAAGCATTGAATTCATATTTTTGGATGTCTTCGGTCCTATAACACACCTGGCCGTGCCGACAAATTGAATACCGCGCGTCAGTGAGGTATGATTATTTGTCGGGACGGCCAGGTGTGTTATAGGACCGAAGACATCCAGTATTATTTAAGGAAATAGCCCTTCCAATAACTTATTTTGCTTAAAATTAAGACATGTACTGTAAGGTAAGAAAAAATAATGAATGTTCCTCCTTCATGCTGTATTCTTTTATGGATAATCACAATCATATACTCAACTCCAGTTTCATTTAAGCATTGAATTCATATTTTTGGATGTCTTCGGTCCTATAACACACCTGGCCGTGCCGACAAATTGAATACCGCGCGTCAGCGAGGTATGATTATTTGTCGGGACGGCCAGGTGTGTTATAGGACCGAAGACATCCAAAAATATGAATTCCATGCTTATATTTACATTCTCCAATTTTACTTTTTCATAATTGCTTATTTCGTTAATCTTAAATGTGAATTTAGTGCCCTTCAAAACTGCCGTGGTTAATAGATGTAAGAGCCGTTTGTGACGTCAAATGACGTTAAATGACGTTGCAAAGTGGGGTATATCATATGTATTGTAATGTCTTTCACGACTGCTTTTAGTTGATGCAGAGTTACCGAGGGAAGGTTCTTCACATTCGTTATAAACATTTTCGTCTACTTTTGCGTAGCTTTGAGAAGTTAAATCATTTGGACAAATATTTTCTTGCTGATAGTTACGATGTACGTTTAAGGACAATCTCCTGTAAAATTATTTTAAAAAACAAATAAATAAAGATATACAAGGAAAATCATTTCAGAAACCAATGTTTCTGCAATAAAAAAAAAGATGTAAATAGCTGCCATGGATCTATTGATTTTTTAAAAAATATCATAGGTAATACAATAACGGACATATTGAACAGAATCTTCAGGACTCTATCACCAAGACTACAAACACAAATCTGTGGTACAAGGAAAATCATTTCAGAAAGCAATGTTTCTGCAATAAAAAAAAAAGATGTAAATAGCTGCCATGGATCTATTGATTTTTTAAAAAATATTATAGGTAATACAATAACGGACATATTGAACAGAACCTTCAGAACTCTATCACCAAGACTACAAACACAAATCTGTGATCGGGAAATAACAGGAAATTCCGTTGACAGTTCCTTGTGTAAATAATAGCCTAACAATACGTATGAAAACATTAGCATTTGACTGAATAATAAATTGTGTTTGCTGACAAGGTCATTGTATCGACCATAGAACTTACGAAATGAAGACTTTAATGCTCAGTTTTTGCTTATACGTAGGGCATGCTCTTGCGTATCGAAAACCAATTTGAGATATAAATCATGTATGCAGGTGATAAACGTATATTGCTGCATTAGTAAGAGAAGTTGACGATTGCAAACTCCGTATTTCTTATTTTCGAAAAAAAAAACGCCTATTGATTGTTTGAGTCAAATTTAAAGACAAAAGCAAGGTCAGATATTCAGACATTGCAATAACACTTTTTAAACAAAGACTTGACAACGTTTTCCCATTTAATATAACAAACCTCTGTGACTTAATAAAACACTATCATTTTTCGATTAAAATGAAGGAGATAAGATCATTTCAAATATTTTAGCTGAGTGTAAAAATATGTTTACGACCAATTTTTCAAAAACACGTCGAGATTTTGCAATGAAATTTTATATCAAAAACTCCCAATGCCCTAAAAGGATTCATACTGATTTAAAGGCCAACACTTTGAGGTGAAGGTTAGAGATTTAAAATTTTCAACAAATTATACTTGTTAAGCTTTGGTTTTCTAAAAATTCCACCCTTACATGCTAATGGTAATAAATGAGAGTTATGACGAAATAAATTGAGTATTTAACAGTAACACATCTTTAATGTATTCAATGTCACACACCTACAACATACTCCAGACTCTATATTCTCAGATATTTAACCTAATTTCATCATTCAGAATTGTTGTACATTGACTAATCCTTTGTCATTTACACATAGGTATGTCCATTGCCCACCAACTTATCTGAACTATTTCGCATGTGTGAATGATGGTGTAAGAAGCATTGTAGAAGGAAATGTCAAGTAACATAAACCAACTAAAAAGCCCAGTAAAGACATATTTGCTTGCTTATTGTCATGAATTACAACCTGTTTCAGAGTACATAATCCTCAAAATTCAATTGCCAAAATTTAATGTAGAGTATTTTATATTGTAGTTTTGCACTAAAACACAAAAATCAACAGATTGATCTTGAGTCTGCATAACAAAATCCGTAATTTTTTTTAATAATCATAATAACTCTCAAATGATTTTATTATGCTGATTTGTATGGATATGATAATATCTAAGGTTTGTAAGGTAACATAATTGATAAGGCACATGTTTTATCATGATTGATCAAAATAAGTTTTACAAAACAGTCTTTGGGACAGGTATACCCTAATTTTAGTAATATCAAGTTTTACCAAAATTCTTGGCAAATTTTAAAAATAAATTAAAAATATATAAAGAATCATGCTATCCTGAAATGAATTATACATGTATCTAAAGTAAATTTGTATAAAAATAAAACAATTCCTTTTTAGCGTTAAGGCATCTAAGAATTGTGTGTATCACTCTGTGTGTCAGCATACAAGGACCTGGCTTGAGATAATCTAACTTGCAGATGGCAAATATTAAATTCCGCATGGATATAACAATATACCAAATTCCATAAGCTCAACAATCTCAAGTAAACATAACAAAGACATGTATTAAATAATTTAAGCCAGATTCGTTTAAGTTAGGATCTACCTTAATCACCAAATATACGTTTGCTAGGTTTAAGGTACATTGATACACTGATAAGAGAGATAACTCTTAATGACACAAATACCTATTATTCCTTTATAAATTTTTCAAGTTAAGGAGCCTTTTTTGTCAAATTTGCCCCGCAAGACATGCTTTAATTGTTTGTATTTAATTCAGCATATACATTTCCTTTGGAAAATCATAAAAGTTAAACAAAATTTCATATGAGTAAGCAGAGGGTTTATGAACCTTAACGTTAAGGGCGTAAGCTTGATATAAATTACTATTACCATTTTTCTGAGATAAAACTATTCTCTTCGAACCATTTTTTTTGGTCAACATTCTAACAATTCTTGTTTTTGTTTTAACTGAGTTAAATTGCCCTGTTGACAAGATGCAATAAAAATCTAAAAGATACGGTTCCTTTAATTGAAAATTTATATGAGAGGTTGAATGGGACGATCGGTTCAACTCCCTTTTAACAGAAATTGCGGGTGGGTTTAGACAATATTGGATAGTTTATAAAATATATTTGTCATTTTTGTAGGATACATATTAAATCTCGCTCACTTTAATTAAGGTAGCAAATACTACACATTTCCCATCAGAATGCAACAGGGGAGGACGAGGTTACTAGTATTATTATAATTTTGAAAATTGCTTCCTTTCAAAAGCATATCTTTTATACATTAATAAATGTATTACCATGTGTTCACCTATTTTTACACTCTTTTCTGGTATGGTCGTCACATTTCTTGTATTGATTGTTGATTGTGGGGCAGCCCTGTGGTAGCCCCAGCAAATTGATCACCGCGGCCAGAAGCGCCACATTAAACAAGCAAAATAACATCCATATTGTTTGTTTGATTTATAGGGAATCTGAAATAACAATAAATAGAGACATTTTTTCTTAGAATTTGTGTTGGGGTCAAATAATTCTATCATTTCTTTTATAGATGTAGAACGTGGTTCTCTTGCTGTTTTGTTTTGCAGTGATAGTGCGTATTTCGCTGTTTGTAGTTGACTTGGTTTGGGCCGTGTAAGTGTTGGTTGTGGTTGTGGTGGTTTTATTGTCTCTGCTGCTGCTCCTGGTGTCGGTGGTTGTGGTGTTGTTGGTGACGGTGGTGGTAGTACATGTACTTCCGCTGCTTCTGTTTGATGTTGCTGTGGTAGTGGATCTTGTCCAATTCAAGATGACTCTGTTGTGTGTGTTTCCATGTCAATAACATGTATCCTCTGTTCCTTACATTAGTTTCTGATGCTTGCATTTATAAGGATATAGAGAGAATAGCTGGCTTTGCCTTCTTTCGGAGAAACATTTCAGGGTTATTATATCTATCGAAATGGCTTTCAGAGTCTGGATAAGTTGGACCAAGATAATTCAAGGAAAGTGGCTCACGTTTGTGGTAAACGTTTTCCTCAACTCTTGCATAGCTTTCAACCGCTAATCGCCAGGGGTGGATCTTTCAGGCATATAATTATTATCTGAATTCGATGATATTTTCCTTGATCTACATTGATAAAGTAGTTTACATGATTTTCAGAAATTGAATTGACCTGAATGATATCACCTATACTTTATATTTTTCACAGCATTCATTGTCATGCCAATACAATAAATAAGTTTCATAGATCAGCCTTTCAAAGAATTGTATGGTTAAAATGATAAATGAAAGACTACTTCGATAGGACAATTTCATTTTATTTTTGTCTTCCATATGATGTTTGGTTCTATCTAAAATTGACTGTCACAGCAATTTAACTTACGTTTTTCTTTGAAACGTTCCCCTGTTGTTTTATTACATCTCTCACATGGACATTCTTCTTGACATTTTACTCCATAGTATCCTTCATGACATGACTTACTACATTCCAGACAAAATGACCCCACGCATGCTGTATTTGAATTTAACCAGTAACAGAAATAATACACAATTTTTTTTTACATTTGTAGACCTATATTATATCATTATATCTTTTATGTCCTAAAATCGATTAACAAAATCACTGTTATTGTTAAACAGTTAAAAATTTCATTTAAAGGCCAATTACGGTAAAATTTTCTGTTAACTGTTCGGTAGTAAGTACAACATCGATTTATTTTTCTGAAACACAAATGAATGATTCCTACAATCCGAATGCCATGAAGTCTATGATTTAAAAACTGTTTACAATATCGTACAAATTTTAATAAAAGTTAACGATTAATTTCTTACGTAAACGGATCGATACATTTTGGGTCAACAGCTTCTTCCTCTTGATCAAAGATCTAATTTTTATTAAATTGTCTCTTGATAGGTATTCTTAATAAAAAAAAATGAACATTAATTTGATATAGCCAAAGTACCGCATTGTCTATGTACTCTGATCAGTAAAATCAATTCTTCTAATCGTCATGTTATCAGTTTACGAACGTCGCCAGGCTTCTAATTTGAAAGGAATTATCAAAATATGTAAACAAGGAAAAAATCACTAGGATGTGCAGTGTGAACCTTAGTTTTGTTAATGACTTGTACATTAAACTTTTAAGGACAAAAGCAATAAACGAGGGTCGTTATAAATTTACTAATCATACATGTACCTACTTTTGACACTAGTAGAAATTGACTGTTGGACATTTTAATAATTTGAATTTGAATATTGTCTCTATCAAATGCTGCACATCTGTTGTTAATTGTAAATGAGTTGTCATAATTGCTTCAATCTGACAGATTTATCTATTTTGAAATTAGCCATGATTGATATGACCAGATGCACTGGTTTTACGAGGGACGTTCAATAAATAATTCACTGGGGCTCAGAAAGAAGCAAAAGACGCTTTTTAATGATTTAGTCTTCATGATTTTAATTATATATCTCTTTTGATTAAAATAGATGTCCGTTAAAGTTTTTATTTAATTTTTGATTGTATTTAGAACACATTTTGGGTATGTCCCTTAGTATACTGGAAAATAGCAGATCCAATGATTTCCTGGACCTGTTTTTCCTTTCTGAAAGGTGGTTTTTCCAGTTTGGAAATAGGAACAAGGTAAAAGGTAAAAGATCTAGCGAATATTGTTAATGTGAAAAAATATTAACTTTCTTTTTATCCCGAAAACCCCTTTACTCTTCAGGGGTGCAGGGTTTGGATGCTGTCATGAAGAAATGTCTGTTTTAAGCTGTCTTACTTTTTAAAAAAAAGGTTTATATGTCAACATACTTTAATAACACTTCCTGTACTGTGCAGTTACTTTTGTCACTTAAAAAAATAATACATAAAAATATTTTAAATAAACAGCTTTTATTTACATAATTATTCCTTAAAAAGGTCAAAGAGCAACCATTTTTTGAAACCTCGACACCAGATCTTTGATATTGAATATTGCAAATCATAGGTTTTCAACCCCCCCCCGTCTACTGAAGAAAATGCAGCTAAAAAATCTGTCTTTTCCTTAAACTTCAATATGCCAATAAAGGAATTGACGCAGTTAATTTAATAAATAATTTTAATCACAAAAAGGTCCAGACTTTACAGGGTCTGGATATCGAATATCTGAAACATAATCCTCCATCGTGTTCACGTTCTTCTTCATCCTCAAACTTTCGTCCTTCTGGACACATTATAACTGGTGACGTAAATGTTGTTTAAAATGAGGACATTAGAATACAATTTTTAAAAGGTCCTAAATATACGGAACCCTGACCCATCACCTGGCGTCGGAATTTCATAAATATTATGGATTCTATTGAATACTAGTATTACGCCAGGCGAGGGACCAGATATGAAAAGGAAAACATTGACTCTCTGCCAGAATGGATTAAATGTATAAGATCTATGTTACAATCGCGTATTAAAAGATTAAGGGGCAAAATGAAAATCATCTAGCCTTCTGTATTAATAGTCCAGAAGTGAAAAAAGAATTAGATAGATTTAGATGATCAGAACGTCCTGGTCCATGTTGACAAAGCAGGTAACGACATTGTCTTCGTTTGTGAGGCTCATTATAAATTGTATTTTAGAAGAACTTGGATTTAATTTTACAAGTGGTAATCCAAATTATACTCATGCATGTAGTTCCCTTTCTAAGCAAGAAATTCCTCAAAATAATATGTCAGTTTTAAATATTTTTCATATGCAAACAACCACAATGAATTTGAATTACCATACCTATATTGGATTCCAAAACTTCTTAAAACTCTTTACAAACAAAAATTTATAGCGCGTTGCAGTAAATGTTCCACCGTGCCTCTTTCTGCACTCTTCACTAAGATATTAATAGTCGTGAAGGAGAAACTTGAAGAGTATTGTGCAACAATACATTTGAGGAGTGGAGTAAATCAGATGCGGATACTTAAAAATTCCAAGAAACTTTTGGAAAATTTTAAATCAATAGAGTTTGCAATTGGTAATTTCAATTCTTATTTCGATACGATATAGCCTTATGACTTTGAGATAAAAGATACCACAGAGTCGGAGGCCTCTCCTTCATTTTGGATATTACATATATACTTGAAAAAGACGTTAATAGTGATCTAATGGTAATTTTTTTTATCGTCAACTTCCCTTCTTTATGCAGCAATGTACCGTATATTCTCGCCTTTCACTCGAAACGCCTATACTGTAAAATTATATATTTTCGCGGGGTCAAATTTTCGAGGTATGAGGAAAAAAATATTTGTTTGAGGGGATTTAGAATCGTGGTAAAAAAATGTTTAGGAGTAAAGCATATAAAATTTTACATTTCGTGGTTGTCACAAATTCGTGGGTCTCTCAATACACTTGCACCTCGAAAATAATGAAAATTAAATCCCACGAAAATTAGTGATTTCAAAATAAGTCTGTTGTATTTTTCAAGTTTATATATCAGAGGGATTGATCTTCTAAAATACCATTCTTTTTAAAAATCGTCTATAAGTCGGACATAGAGTTTCGGACCTACACAACAGCATGCTCTACGTATGAACAATTTCTAAAACGAGGTAAGTTTTTGACAAACAAGTTGATGAAACAAGAATATCAGCAGTTAAAGTGATCATTTTGTAAGTTCTATGGGCTATGACCTTGTCAGCAGATACAATTTATCATTGAGTCAAATGCTGCCTGAGTTTTTTTAATGCTTATTTATAGACTGAATTGACAACGGTTTTTCTGTTTTTTCCCGATCATGATAAGGAGCAAACGGCGGGTGTGACTAGTCGGGCGCGATGACAAGGTTTTGCGTGTGTTATAGAAATTTGAACGTCGTGGATTTCTAATGGATTTCATAAGGAAAATAACACTGAATGTAAATATAACTTCTTGAAAACATTACCTTTTAAGGACACAATATAGTACAAACTATACCATCTGTTGACCTCTTGAATTGAACACCACAAGTCAAATCAGGATTGGTCTCCACAAACTTGTCCTTATTCTTGCTGCGGTCGAAGTTATGCATGTTTCTTACATTCATGTTTTGAATGATAATTCAGCTCATATCTTTTATTAACTGACAAAAACATTTATTGCTTGTTAATAGACCGACTATAGGGTATCAGACCTTACGACTTTCTAACAATGATCTTGACATGACATTCGACCTTACTGATTTTTTTTAAATATTCCAAAGATCGTGCAAATATTTCATCGTAAAATGTAGGAACTACTTCGTGAAAAGGGAACTTCACATACATGTATATTAAACATTTTTGTGATGTTTTTCAAAAAAAGTTACCCTTCGTTATTTCGTTTCCCAATACTTGTTGCGGTTGAAGATATACGTGTTCCTTATACGCGTATTTTGAAAATTTATTCAGCTTATATCCTTAATTAACTGATAAAAACATTTACATTGTATTGCTTGTTAGAAGAGGAACCTAGTTAGTAGTGGTAAGTTATCAGGCCTTACAACTATGTGTCAATGATCTAAACATGACATTCGACTTCATTGATTTTTTTTTATATTCTCTAGATCATGCAAATATAAAATACTGTAAAATACAGGAACTACTTCCTGAAGAAAGAAACAAGATGTAAATCAATCTTTTTTGTGCTGATTTTCAAAAAAAGTGATCCTTTGTTGTATGTTTGAATATGACAACTTTTTGGAGTTTGATGAAGTCTCTTCTTGTGATGAGGTTTGTGGTGGTAAGGATGGCGGTTGAGCACTTCCAGAGGCTGCTTCTGCCACAGGATCCTGTGTTTCAATAACATGAATGTATTCACTTTTCGTTATCCTTGTATCAGAATTATCTTTTCTCCTCAGAAGAGCTAGGATAGATGGTTTTGCCGTCTTTTGGACATCTTCTTGGGGTATATCATATGTATTGTAATGTCTTTCACGACTGCTTTTAGTTGATGCAGAGTTACCGAGGGAAGGTTCTTCACATTCGTTATAAACATTTTCGTCTACTTTTGCGTAGCTTTGAGAAGTTAAATCATTTGGACAAATATTTTCTTGCTGATAGTTACGATGTACGTTTAAGGACAATCTCCTGTAAAATTATTTTAAAAAACAAATAAATAAAGATATACAAGGAAATTCATTTCAGAAACCAATGTTTCTGCAATAAAAAAAAAAGATGTAAATAGCTGTCATGGATCTATTGATTTTTAAAAAAAAATATTATAGGTAATACAATAACGGACATATTAAACAGAACCTTCAGAACTCTATCACCAAGAATACAAACACAAATCTGTGATCGGGAAATAACAGGAAATTCCGTTGACAGTTCCTTGTGTAAATAATAGCCTAACAATAAGTATGAAAACATTAGCATTTGACTGAATAATAAATTGTGTTTGCTGACAAGGTCATTGTATCGACCATAGAACTTACGAAATGAAGACTTTAATGCTCAGTTTTTGCTTATACGTAGGGCATGCTCTTGCGTATCGAAAACCAATTTGAGATATAAATCATGTATGCAGGCGATAAACGTATATTGCTGAAGTTGACGATTGCAAACTCCGTATTTCTTATTTTCGAAAGAAAACGCCTATTGATTGTTTGAGTCAAATTTAAAGACAAAAGCAAGGTCAGATATTCAGACATTGCAATAACACTTTTTAAACAAAGACTTGACAACCTTTTCCCATTTAATATAACAAACCTCTGTGACTTAATAAAACACTATCATTTTTCGATTTAAATGAAGGATATAAGATCATTTCAAATATTTTAGCTGAGTGTAAAAATATGTTTACGACCAATTTTTCAAAAACACTTCGAGATTTTGCAATGAAATTTTATATCAAAAACTCCCAATGCCCTAAAAGGATTCATACTGATTTAAAGGCCAACACTTTGAGGTGAAGGTTAGAGATTTAAAATTTTCAACAAATTATACTTGTTAAGCTTTGGTTCTCTTTTTCATCCTTTCAATGAAGACATAAAACCTAACTTTTAGTGAATCACAAAACATTTTTTTTAATTTTTAGGTACGGGTCAACGCTTGAAATTTCTTTAAATGCAAAATGATGGCATCCAGATTATAATTTTGGTTTTAAATCTCTTTGAGGTTTGAAATTTGTATCATTCCTATGTCTTACAGAAGAATTTTTATTTTCAGATAAAGTGTCAAGGTAAACAAATTTTATCTTGCATAAAATATATTCATGCTGATAAGGGTGGTTCTTTTAAAAATTTTGATGAAATGTTGTATACTCGATTCCAATTAAATCGCGGGTTTCATTGTATCGCGGTATGTCGTAAAAATGTGGATACATAGCATATATTCTTTTTGTTGGTAGACAATATGAATGTTGTCTGAATGTTTAATTTTTTGATGATTAAGAAGTACGGAATATCCGTTTGAAAAAAAAAATAAAACGAAATTTTCAGATTTCCAGTCCCCCGTTTTAATTATATTTAGACCATTATAATTATAACCTCGTAAAAATTATAATAAAATTCATCTTTTTAAGTCTTAAGTTTATTCAATTGTTCACTTTTTCATGTAGAATTACATCGTAAATTTCAAAAATAAAAATTGAGGTCTGTGTCATTTACAAATTTCCATGTATTCCCATACCGCGATACAATGAGACTCTCCAATTTAGGAGGTAAATAAGACTTCCTGTTTTAAAAATAGACCACAAATTAAACGATGCAACCTTGGAAAATAATTGTACACTGAAAAGTTAGGCCAAAGTTAGAATTATAATTATCATTTGATGTAAGTTAAAATAAAAATTAGAAATGACACGTTTTATGCAAAAGAATTAAGTACCGCGATATAATGAGACACCTGTATACATTTAGTAAATATGCCGTTAAAATATCCCTTTTGATTTTAAGGTCAACAGGTCGAATACCGAGATATATTGCATTCATACGTTACAGGCCATGACGTTAGTTTTCTGTAAGCTTTAATTTCAAAGTTGCCTTATTTAGCACATTTGCTATCCATTGTTTTCATATTTTAGCGAATAATTTTGCTTTTATATATATATATATATATATATATATATATATATATATATATATATATATATATATATATATATATATATATATATATATATATATATATATATATATATATATATATATATATATATATATATATATATATATATATATATATTTGTTGTTATACCTTTAAAAATTTGTTCCTATATAAATCTATACGGAAAAAAGTCAAACATTTCTAATGTTTTGCTGAGCGGGCATAAAAAAATCGATGTTGGACCGCTGAGTGAAATGTTGGACCGGTCGATGAGATGTTGGACCGCTTACGTCACAGAATGGGCGGAGCTTAATCTAATTTTCATTCTTTGGTATTCAAAATTGACGGCCCTGATGTTACACCACGAAAGACTATACAAAATACATGTATGTTTAAAAAAAATTAAAATGAAAGGTATAACAAAACATTTATTGACAATGTTCTCGGGCAAAATGCGTTTTGTCGACCCTCGAACCAAACTGTCTACCTTCGGCCTAACGGCCTCAGGCATACAGTTTGGTTCTTGGGTCCGACAAAACGCATGTTGCCCTCGAACTCAGTCAATAAATGTATAATATATATATATATATATATATATATATATATATATATATATATATATATATATATAGGTCTCCTTGCAGTGCAGGAACAGCGCGCTAGACCGCTCGGCTATCTAGGCAAGTCAAAAACTTGCTTTCGATGCCGATGGAATTCTCGCAGCGCTGTCCTACACTACACGGTCATTGAGAATAGAAGTGAGATACAGTTATTTGGACATTAGTTTTAACAGAGGATTGTTACCAATACATGTTGTAATGAAATTAATTATTATTCATAAAGCACATTTTTACAACAACTCTTAAACTAACATAACTGCCCTAAGTGAAGAAATATTAATATAGAAAGCACAAAGAAATCCACTTTTACATGGATACCCATATATATATATATATATAATTATAGCATTTTAACAAGGTAATGGAAAAGAGGTCAACACTGTTCGTACCCGAGGAAAGTTTTTTTGTCATAAGAAATACACTTTTAAGCGATACATGAAAGTCATATCACTTATTGTTTATTTATTGCCAATGTAAACGTAGATAAAACTCCAAAGATAGATAGGTAAAAAAAATAATGGTATCTTATTCTAAGGCCAGGTCTTGTCACACGGAATGTCCCTTTGCAATGGCCCCAGTCCAAACCGTCAAACTCAAATGACAGTGTCAAATGGTTTTGACACTAATAAGAAGCACAAAAAGTATGAAAGCTATAGCATCAATCGCTTAAAAGTTACATTGTATTGGCGAGGTAACTGTTTGCTATTTTTTGTTAAAATGCATCAAACTCCAAAGTCAAGAGGTCAAATATGTTTGATCCCCCCCATAAAAAAAATAAAAGAATTGTCACTAGGAATACACACCTGAAAAAAGCCATAGCTCCAACCAGAAAGAAGTTAAAAAGGCATGGTTGATGGGTTTTGTTTTGTTTTTTTTTTTTATTATTTTTATAGAGTAATATAATTTACTAGCATTAACAGTTACTAGTAGTTAAAGATCGACAACTGCCTTTAATAAGCGAAATAAAATCAAATGATTCAAAGCGGGAATATTTTGTTACCTTTTCATCAAGACACAAACAACACATGTTGCCAAAAATAGAATCCCAGCCACCGCTAATACAGCCAATGAAACAAGTGATATACCTTAAATGAAAAAACCGCCTATTATTTTACATGTGTGTAAAAACTTCCAAAATTTTCAATTTAACTTTTACCTCTTTGGCATTCCAGTTTCCATTTTTTCCCTCAATTAGCCTTGTTAAGTTTTTTCTCGCATATATTGTAAGACCTATAGCTTATGAATGTTTTTAAAATTATTTTTTAAAAGAACGCTAAACTCTACCATTGTACTGTAATTTATCGTCTACTTTATATAATTGCATCTAGCCAGGAACATTATTTAAATTGTTAATAAGACGGGTTTTTTTTTTTTGGGTTTTTAAGAACATTTTATGTATTTAATCTATTTATAGCTCATGCTGACTTAATAATTTATTTTCTAATTTAATTCAGTATCTCATAAATTCTGTCACAAACAGTTTTTTTTAATTACAAGACTTCTTATGGTTATAGTCGTCTGCGTGGCGCAGTGGATAGAGCGTCTCCTCTAGAGTCGCGAAGTAAGGAGTCAATCCTTACGTCGCAGGTTCGAATCCCACTGTGGGACGTGGAGACCGGTCCTTCGTATGAGACCGTTTAAACTGAGGTCCCGTGTCGCTGTAGGTGCTGGCACGAAAAAAAAACCCTCCCTGCTCAATGGCCCTAAGTGCCGAGTATAGGACAAAATTTGCAGCTCTCCACCAGCAAGTGGTGGCGTCTCCACATGAGGGAAAAATTCTCGAGAGGGACGTTAAACAATATACAATCAATCAATCTTATGGTTATACATGAACTGGGATGGAGATATTGATACCTAAATGAACTGTAATAGCGCGATTTATTTGCTCTAGATACTCTTTTATACAACTTGCTGCCATCTTTGCTGATGTGACGTTTATACAGTATTAGACAGACTTTGCATTTTGTATTTCTATGATTTTACGAAATGTTTATGATTTGAAATAACTCAGATTATTGTTAAAACAATTGTTACTAACTATTGATTTTAATCAAGTAGTCATTTGCACATTTGACTTTAATTTAGTACGTATTTGAAAGTACTTAGATGACGTCGTCTGCTTTACGATTCGATTTTTTTAAAGACAAATACATGTATACATATATATAGGAACTGAATACCAGGGTATTTACTTTCAGTTTGCAATAACATCTAGCATAGTCATATTAATGTAATCCATGTGTTTGTGTTACATTTCATATTGTACGGCAAATTTCTTAGTGTATGGTGCGTGTTTGTTTATCTACTCTCTTTATTTACTCTATTTTACCATACAATGGTATATGAGATGCTGTACATTGCAGCAATTCGTCATGGGGGTGACCGTGCAGATATAGCCTTGTTTAAGCCCTAAAATGTGGTGCTTTTGAAAGTCTATACATAAAAGCCAATATGTCAATAAAGACAAATGATTTGTCAGAAATTCACTCAGCGCCAAATACACGCTATTGACATACAACAGTTTTCCGATCATCCAATTTATAGGTGAGAATTCGGACATTTTTTTTAACACAATGGACACCTATTTATTATTTGACTGAATAATTTTCATGAGTATTTTTGTCAGCACAGGCACCGGTTTTCCTATCACAGTCATCACACATACACATTTCTTTACATTCTTCGCCATAATATCCGCTAGGGCAGGGTATTGAACAATCAAGGTCAGTGCTCCGAATGCAAACTGGAAAAGACAATATATATATGGACAATGTATTCCAATGGATACAATATGTGCCCTGATAATAGCAAAGTAGCAGAAGTAATTTTTTAATGACACCTTAAAAACCGATTTCCAGTGTCACGTCAAGGATCAGGGGTAAATAATACACAACTCCTTGGATAAGAATAATGTATATCTACATATTTATACAAGGGATTATTTTTTTAGCAAAAATGTTAATCCATATCACCTCTTTTTAATTGCCATTGTGAATTAAATCAATACAAAAACCTGTGTTAAAGTATTAAATGCCAGTCAGAGAGAAACAAATTAAAGTAGTTACTTGTAAATAAAAAAAATATTTGCTTTATATGATGAATAACAATCTGGTATTTTCACATCCACTTACGTATTTCTTTTGTTTTATTGAAGCAAGCACCTGTTGTTGTATTACATATAACATTGTATTGTGTTGTATGACAAGAACATTTTTCCTGACATCTAACACCATAGTATCCCTCAGGGCATGATTTGCTGCACTCGATTCCGAATGAGTCTACACAAGCTTAATTTAAGGCAAAACAAGAACAGTAATTATATTGATAGATTTTCAGTATCATAATCATTATCATATATAAAATATAATTCGAAAAGATGAGCATAGTTTTTCGAAGTGTTTTATAGTCATGTGATGGAACTTACTCTATTTATTGCAAAAACAATCAATACATTCAATAGAAACATAAAGAAACTCACGGTAACATTTTCCTCCAATTGTTCTTAGGTCAGTGCAACATCGACTAATTCCTCTGAAATACAAAACAAGACAATATTATCCATATTTAAAGATGCTTTTTTTTAACAAAGAAACATAATTTGTAATGCAATTTAAGAAACAGATTATTTACTTACGTGATGGGATCAGAGCATTTTGGATCAACAGGAGTAAGCTCTTGATAGGTAATCTGAATCAACGATAGTAACATTAATATTAAGCTTGTGATATATCCAAAGTAAATCATTGTCTCCAATGTGCACATTAAAGTTTGTAGACCTATTTATTCATTTCTCCTATTCCTAAAAAATGAACATTGTTGCAAGTTGACTACATTATAAATTTGAAATAAATATTTGAAATCAATAATGAAAAAAAAAACGTTCGGGTTTGAAGCCAGGTGTCTATTTTTGTAAATGATTCTAACGTGAAGCTATTTAAAGCAAAATGATATAAGGAAGAATTATTCCCAATTGGTCTATATACATGATATTGTAAGTCAACATATCCTTTATTCATCAGAGTTAAAGTGTGAAAGCACTCTTTTTCCTGATAAAATTCAATTGTTGATACTTTTAGGCAATAAATTTTATTTGATAAATTTATAAACAGACACTTTTACCAGTTAGAAAATCTACTAATTCTATATAAAACAATAAATTTTTGCAAGCAAGTATGCCAAAACTATTAATATATGGTGACCTCTCTATACGAGTGAAAAATTTAATTTATTTCATTTTGGCTGTATAATCTCAATAGTGCCTTTGGTGTTAAGAAACCGCTAATTCAGTTACAATGCTATATGCCTTGCGCATATATATCTTTCTTTGCGTATTTGGTTTTGAATGTCAGGTTGAGACATTACGTAAATGTGTTTGTTATGATATACTTTTCTTCAGGATTTCTTCAGAACCAAGTCCTTGTATTGAAAGAAGACAAGTACTTCAACACAAACTAATTATGAGATTGACTTTGTTTTAAAATTAAAAAAAATACTATCATAGTCTAAATATTTAAGACTAATATTTCCCGTATTTTCTTAGTAAGTTACAGAAGACATTAGTTTGCAGTGGAATTTCACTATCTTTTCTTCAGGGAAATAGCCCCTCAAATAAGACATTTTGAGGCTTTTTTCTGCTTACAATTAAGAAATTTACCAAATTAATGACGTTATATTTCCAGAAAGGTCCTCCTTCATATTTTTAATGGTTAGTCACATTCATATACTCAACTCACAATTAAGCCAATTTCATGAACTTTTTGAAATCATTGACTTTTAAAGAAACAATATTGTCCAAACCATACCTTCTTTTCACGTTCTCATAAATTGAAGTCGACAAAATCAAATCAGAATTGATATCCAAAATCTTATGCGTGTCCTTCACACTCTTCTTTTGTATATTAACTCAGCTTATATCCTTTATTCGCTGACAAAAAAGTGTCAAGCCTCAAGACTTTATGACAATGATTTTGACATGACATTCGACCTACTTGATTTTTTTTAATAATTCTATCTAGATCATGCAAATATGAAATATTGTAAAGTCTAGGAACTACTTGTGAAATAAGGAACAACATGTATATTAAACATTTTTTGGTTGATTAAAAAAAGCTATCCTTTCTACTTCCGTGTCTTAATTCTTGCTGAGGCAGAAGAAATCCGTGTAATTGAGTTTTATGAAGAGACTTACGTTTACAATTGACGACTGACTTTTATAATTTATACAGAGAGAAACTTCAATAACTAAAATTTAAAAGGCAGTTGTCGAATGTAAAAGTAAATCTCTTCATAAATCTCCTATAATTGTGTTTTGATTAATAACTCAGCTTATATCATTTATTAATTGACAAAAACATAAAACAGACAAACCATAACAATGCAGGTCTTACGACTTTGTGATAATGGCCCGACTATCTCAATAATTCCGCACATGCTCAACTAAAGTCCACCACCCTAAATCTATAACTTCTGGTTATAGAATAAAGTAATTTATATCATTTAAGTAAAAGTATGCCATGCAAATTTACCATCACCTCATATACATTAATGCAAAAGATACCGGTAATTGATTCAAGTACGGTGCACTCTCGTAATTCAGTCAAACGGTGCAACTTCCACCGAACTATATATAAAAAATGACTTGGTCGTACTTACCAATTAAGGGGGCCGACTATAGTTTTATTGTGTGAAAACTACAATAGCGAAGCTCTTCATTTTTATATCATATATAACTTACATTAACTTCAGTGTACCTGCAAAGTTTGGGGGAAATCTACCGTCCAGGTATTTTTTGAGGGACCGTCTCAAAATACAGGTACATTTACTATAGGATTATGTAGGAAAATGCCAATTTTTAGCGCTTTAAAGCAAATTATACAAATACTACAATAGACATATTGTTCAAACTATAATATTTGATGAGTAATACTATATTATACAATATATGCAAGAAACACAAAATTCTACCTCTTGTTACCAGAGGGGGCATCTCAAAATGCAAAAATTTAGCAAATATTGCTATTTTTATAGAGCACTACAAAATATGACGTACACAATGGATTCACATGAGGGCATATTAAAAAATATTGGACATTTTCTCAAATTTCTATGCTTTAAATTTCAAGAGCGTATGTTTATTACTTTTTCTTTCATAATATTTTGATTACACCTTTCTTTATGAGCTACAGGTTATCATAACGTCAAAAACACACTGCAGCGACGTCAACCTACCTATCAATTGCAAATTCGGTTAAAAAATCAGTTATATCAAATTGTAATTACATTTTTATATCTATAAATTCTTAATTTTGTTTAATTTTAAAAATTAAGCGAAAAAAGTTGCATTAAAACAGTAACTATGCTTCATTTTACTATGATGCGCGAAATATTGCGCAATGGAAACTATAGTCGGTCCCCTTAAAATATAATAAAATACAAATTCCAACTACTAACAAATTACAAACTTTAAACAACAACTACAAAGAGCCATAGAGCATTTGATAGTCACTTTCGCCTACTCTAGTAGTGATTTTTTAAATACATTGTTTAACCAAAATTTTGTCATACAATGTAAGTTTATACAAGCCTGAAAGCAAATCACACAAAAATAATATTTAAATATTAATAGTTCCCTCATATGATAGGTATAAAAATCGTTCTGTTTAAATGGAGAGTATAGTAAATACTGAGGTACCCCCGTAAACACTGACAAAATGTAGCAGAAGACCACCCTTAACCAGAAAAACAACTTCTGAATGATTTTTTTGGATATGACTGCACTTCATTAAAGTTAGTGCAGTTTCAAATTGAGAGCATTGATAAGATTCAATACAAGTTTGGCCCTGTATTTTTCTAAAATATTGAAGTGATGTTACAAATTAAAATCCATCCCTTCTTAAAGCCAGGAACTCAAAATATAGTTAGAACACACAAATTGTTTTGACGTCATTATAACTTGTACATTTCCTGAATTTACTTAGAAAGTTGCAGAAAACATCATTTTGCAGTGAAAATTCAGTATGTTTTCTTCAGGGAAACCCTTTTGATAAGTCTTTTGATGTTTTTCTGTATAAAATTTAGAATTGTATCAAGTTAATGACATCATATTTCAAGAATTGTCTTCAATTATTCCAAATTTTTCATGGTTAATCACATTCATATACTCAACTCTCAATTGAGCCAATTTCATAACTTTTTAAAGAAAAAATTAACTTTTCAGAGCACAATATAGCCCAAATTGTGCCTGCATTATATAAAGACCTTCTCAGAGATTGAACATATTACGAATCACAAAAATTTCCACAAACTTATCTTAATTCTTGTTGCGGTCGAAGTTATGCGTATTTCTTACATTCGTGTTTTTAATTTTAACTCAGTTTATTATAAGAATTAAGGTGGAATATACATAAATTGTGCCAAATATTTTTGAAATTTTCATGATTAAGGTGGAAATTCAAATAAAAATCAACGTTTAACTCCCAATATCTCGTACACGCAATTACTATAACACTACAATTACAAGACAGTACTTCAGGTTCGAGGTAGATTTGATGGGGATGGTGGAGGGTTAATATTCACACAGTCAATCTCTGTTTCCATAAATGCGTCCTTCACATAAGAGGGTTAAAAAAAGTGATCATAGCCCTGTAGTTTCAATGATTATTGATGAGATACACGAACAAATTGTGTAAAACTGGATGCATATGACTCCTCATGTAAAAATAACTATGGAAACCCAATAGAAAAATTAGTTTTTTTTATCAAATTAGATAGTGCGATACAATGACAGAAAACATATTATTTAAAAATATTTTTTTCATTATTGCTTGTTAATAGGGTATCAGGCCTCACGACTTTGTGTCTATAATTTTGACTTGAAATAATGTCAGTTTATACAAGCCTTGAAGCAATTCACACAAAAATAATATTTAAATATTAATAGTTCCCTCAGATGATAGGTATAAAAATCGTTCTGTTTAAATGGAGAGTATAGTAAATACTGAGGTACCCCCGTAAACAATGACAAAATGTAGCAGAAGACCACCCTTAACCAGAAAAACAACTTCTGAATAATTTTATTTGGATATGACTGCACTTCATTAAAGTTAGATAATTTTGGTTAAAGGTGGTCTTCATATCGAAAATATTAAAAATATGTAAATTTTTTCTTCTCAAAATTATCTTAAGATTCAACAATCTGTCTTAAATTTATCCATCCAAGTACAACGACTTCGTGGCGTAATGGAATGATTGCTGGACTGTAGACAAAATGATCGTGGGTTCGAATCTCACCGTGTGTTTCTTATCTATGCTTTTATTTTTTTCTCTGTGCATTTTCCTAATATGCTTTTCTTTTATTTTTTTTTTATTTTTTATCGTTATAAATAATGTAAGAGATTATTATATAATACAACATTACACTTTGAAAGTATCTTGGGAAAAAAACAGTCCTGGACTATTTTAATGACCCAAACTCATAGCTGCTAGCTTGTTTTTTTTTTTTTCTAAAAATCTTGTTAAGAATAAGAGTATTGAACAAGCAAGATTATTGTCATGTAACAAAATATATATAAGGATAGCTAACAGAAGAAACACTAGTTTTCTTAGATGTTTAAAATTAGATTTTTTGTTTTTTTCTATAAAAAAATCATAATTCTATGAATAGTTTGAAAACATTTCAACATTATGACAAAATCTTCTAAATATCTTCCACTTAACCTATAAAAACATTTTTTTAGGTAATCAATAATTAAATATAAATCTATGAGCAATACTACTGATTTCAAAAAAGTTTGTTGTGGTACATGTATATAAAATCCTTGGTTCTGCTTTAAACATTAAGGTGTTCAGAAGCTTTTATCACCTGTTGTAATTTCATTTCTTCTAAGCAGCTTATAAGTACTGTAAAAAAAATTGTTGTAAAATTTCTAAGCTATTCAACCTTTCTTAACCAAAGTATGTTTTTCTATAACTGGTGTACAAGTTAAACTATTAACAAATCGTAAGAATTTATTTTAAAAACTTGTTTTTGTTTTGTTTTTTAATTATTATTTTTTGTTGGGTTCTCTCTTATGCGGAAGCTTTCTCTTTAAGGGTCCTCCACACACCCACAGCTTATGTTCTCATATTATTGAGCATAATGTTTAACAAGCATATCAACCTTTAAAGACGTACAACACACCGGGGGAGATAACTCTTGCGATTTCAATTGAACGTTTGACGTGACGTCAAATTTAACGTCAAAAATAAAACGTCAAAACGACGAGTAAAACGATCCCGATGTATATCAATCATGAAAGAAAATTGGGATATTGGGCTTGGCTTTGATTGCGCGTACCATACTCAATCAATAGGTATTTTTTAATTAACCTGATTAAACTCCGTAAAAAGCAAGACATAAAATACCATCCCTTAATGTTTATTTCATTTCATTTCATATACAATAAATTGTATTTTTGATCAAAGCGCAGCATTTTTTTTATTCTGATAATTTTTTTTTACATTGCCGAAATTCTCATTACGTACAATCATTCCGATTAATGGTCTTCATTACAGTTTGTGCATTTACGATATAAATATTGTTTTTTTTCTTTAATTAAATAAAATAACAATAAATAAACAAAAAAATTTTTTACAATGTAAAATCGATGTAGACCCTTACTGATCAAAGAGGAACAACTCTGAAAATGTAGGAGATGTTTATTTTCCTCCCTTTATTCACGTTTTTCCACAGAATCAGATACATTTACAGCAAGACCTGATAAATCCGAGAATTGAATGCTATAGACCTCATATACACAATGTAAGTATAGAATTGAAAAGAATTGTTCACTTGTACTGAGATTATCTGCATTGATGAATACCCTATTGCAGCAAATCGTTTGACTTTCTGTCAACAATGTCGGTTCGCATTTCCTCGAATCAAAACAAAACGTAGCCTGTAAGATTTTTTAAAAAGTATCAAAGTGCGATTTGATATAAATTGAAATAGATGAAGAGTTTAATGTTTGATATTTTGAAGTTAAAGTGGAGGAATACGGAATTTTCATACTAACTTTAGAAGCGACGACATTGAAAGAAATTCGTACAATATCATGAGGTGTGTACATCTATGCAAATGTCGATGTATCCCCACGGCCACATACTGTCTCGTTTGAAATAATGACATGAAAGAAACTAAAATTATTCCATTCATATCACCACTGTCGGGTATCCGCGCCGGTTGTGACATGTTTGGATGCGGTGAAAATGGCGTAAAATGTACAAACGGGGAATACTGTGTACCTTTTCCAGGTCTATATTTTGGTAAATATTAATTTTTTTCTCAATTTTTTATTGAAATTCTATAGGTATCTGGTTAATTTAAATGATGTGTTTCAATTCTGTTTATAGAGTTCATTAAATAACTCGTTGATGCACTTTTTTATCGATGCACTTGACATTCATACCCCTTTAGCAAGTTTTAATTCGAGATTGTTAAAATAATATCAAATATATCTAAAATCTGAAGCAGCCAAAAGAAAGAAAAATCATTTTACATTTAAGATATCAAAAGTGTAATTTATGTCCCATACAAGAAATGTATTTAAAAACCGTTTTATTTTATGTACCCATAACAAATATAGTACGGTTTGGATGATGGGAGTGTTCTGGTTTGGATGCAAATTCAACATCTATATGTTACGGTTTGGACGGTCTATAGTTTCAAATTTCTCAACCCAGTAGAGCTATGCGAACCAGTTTGCTTAAATTTAATACACCCTTACATGAAGGAAATGGCGCTTATGATAACATATATATTAGTACCAATTCATAAAAAAATTTCACAGGCACATAAGAAGTCACCTTTCCCTTCTTCATACATTGTTTTTACAGATTATTTCATATAAAGATTTTGAATCCCTTTTCTCCACAGGATTTAAGGGAAAGTTTTCGATCACATCCCCTTTTTTCTTTAAAAACGATACTACATGTCTGATAACATAAAATAAATGTAAAATGTGTTAAATAAAATGAAAAAAAAATCGTAAAATGCATATCCCGTCAACAGTCCCGTCCCATTTATAAGGCAGATTATCCCACGTTTCCAACTTTCGCTGATGCTCTTGCATCGCCCGCGAGGCGCACTGGTTAGAGCGTC
>PRKT01000007.1:3767271-3832195 GCA_003671525.1 Saccostrea glomerata
TTGAAAAATACACAATTTTCAAGGCTTAGATAATTAATAGTTTTTCAGTTTAAGGTCTTTAAAAATTGTTTTGATGATATGTATATCAAAAAGATGACTATGTTTTTGTGTTAAATGGTTACAGAAATAAGTCAATGAAATTTGACAGTTATATCTAATCTGGCTTTTTTGAAAATCAAGGTTTAAGTAGTTCATTGATTAAAAATTTTCTCTCCTTGTAAACAACTAAAGGGGGGTAACTTTTGGAAGTTCCTGTCCAAAAACCACTCGAACGATTTTGTACAAAATGTGCATACATGCAGTAGATATAGTCATGTATTAAATATACAAAAATAACGAAAATTAAACGACAGAAATTTTTGGGGGTAGGTGTGTTGTACATCCTTAAAAATGTCCAGTGATTAAAATGTAATTTATACTGATTTTTTAAAATAATTATTTCACAAGTTTCAAGGAATTTTTCCCAAGGCGTTTTCATACCTAGCACAAAAATGTTTGTCTTACGTCACCATACTATATTTAGTAATATACTGGCCACTGAACGACAAAAATCAAAGAGGATAACTAGAAACGCACACTATTTTATAAATATCTATAAACACACAATGAAATAATGTATTATTGAAACGTATAAATTAGTGTGCCGAAATTTCAACATGTTCAACTATCAAAAACAGACTCAGTTGATTAGCCTGAAAGTGTCAATAACCTATACGTTTCTTTTCATACCCACCGGTACCTGTTGTCTAGGAATTATTATCTTTATTAACATAATTTAAGACGTATGTTGTTCTTTTATTCAAAACAAATACCGCACATCCTTTTCATCGGTCACTCCGTGATCTTGCCATGTGTTCATTGTTTACAAACGGTGGTAGGACAATTCGTTCACTTATTTTCTCAATAAAACCGGAAGTAAAAGTATTTTTTCTCTATATACGTCACAGGTCACATGGTGTGGAGGACCCTTAAGTTTATACTTCCCTTTCTTCTCATAATGTTGATAAGACTAAAAAACTAAGGACCTGTGTCAGGGTAGGCATAAGCATGCCGAAGAGCCCTCACTGGTCAGTGGCCTTTTAGTCAAACATTGGCGAGATACAAAACTCGCATTTCACCAAGTACACTGCACCTCGTAAAATGAACCTGATTATAAAATTCTTTCTTTTACACCTTCGTTCACCTCTGTAAATAAAGTATTTATAAAGCCAAGTCTAGCATGCCATTAGTATCACGGTGTAAGGAGATGATACCAACGTTGTGGACTCTAATCCCACTGCAGGACGCGGAGAGCGAACATAAAAGACATATAAACTGAGGAACTGGCATGAAAAAGATCATTTTTTGCGCAATGACCCTTAGTGCCTTGTACAAGTCAAAGTAAAGAGCCTTTTACCAGGTTGTTGTGATATGTCTCATTTTGAAAGGGACGTAAAACCAACAAAGACAAAACATACACATTTTAAAAATATAATTTATAATGACTGACATAAAGTTATCGTTAATTTATTTAATTTATCTTGCCCTATACTTAAAGCAAGTTCAAGTTTGTCTTGCGCAGTCGAAACACAAGATGGTAGGTCATTAGACCCTAAGAGGAAGCATGCTTCAAACGTATAGTAAAAATAGTAATTATCGTGGTAAAGAATTGCTTCAATACCTTTTCATCATACAAACTTTTTACTTTTTTATTTTCAGGTTATGAAAAGTTTCAAATTGAGAGCATTGATAAGATTCAATACAAGTTTGGCCCTGCATTTTTCTAAAATATTGAAGTGATGTTACAAATTAAAATCCATCCCTTCTTAAAGCCAGGAACTCAAAATATAGTAAGAACACACAAATTGTTTTGACGTCATTATAACTTGTACATTTCCTGAATTTACTTAGAAAGTTGCAGAAAACATCATTTTGCAGTGAAAATTCAGTATGTTTTCTTCAGGGAAACCCTTTTGATAAGTCTTTTGATGTGTTCTGTATAAAATTTAGAATTGTATCAAGTTAATGACATCATATTTCAAGAATTGTCCTCAATTGTTCCATATTTTTTCATGGTTAATCACATTCATATACTCAACTCTCAATTGAGCCAATTTCATAACTTTTTAAAGAAAAAATTAACTTTTCAGAGCACAATATAGCCCAAATTGTGCCTGCATTATATAAAGACCTTCTCAGAGATTGAACATATTACGAATCACAAAAATTTCCACAAACTTATCTTAATTCTTGTTGCGGTCGAAGTTATGCGTATTTCTTACATTCGTGTTTTTAATTTTAACTCAGTTTATTATAAGAATTAAGGTGGAATATACATAAATTGTGCCAAATATTTTTGAAATTTTCATGATTAAGGTGGAAATTCAAATAAAAATCAACGTTTAACTCCCAATATCTCGTACACGCAATTACTATAACACTACAATTACAAGACAGTACTTCAGGTTCGAGGTAGATTTGATGGGGATGGTGGAGGGTTAATATTCACACAGTCAATCTCTGTTTCCATAAATGCGTCCTTCACATAAGAGGGTTAAAAAAAGTGATAATAGCCCTGTAGTTTCAATGATTATTGATGAGATACACGAACAAATTGTGTAAAACTTGATACATATGACTCCTCATGTAAAAATAACTATGGAAACCCAATAGAAAAATTAGTTTTTTTTTATTAAATTAGATAGTGCGATACAATGACAGAAAACATATTATTTAAAAATATTTTTTTCATTATTGCTTGTTAATAGGGTATCAGGCCTCACGACTTTGTGTCTATAATTTGGACTTGAAATTCGATGTACTTGATTTTTTATACGCCCTAGATAATGTAGATTATAAAATATCGTGAAGAAAGGAACTACATGTATGTATTAATAATTTTTTGTGTTGATTTTTAAAAACTGTTATCCTTTGATGTATGTTTGTAAATTACAACTTTTTGGAGTTTGATGCTGAGGTCTCTGCTTGTGATGATGGTAGTGGTGGTAAGGATGGTGGTCGATCAATTCCAGATGGTGGTTCTGCCAAAGGGCTCCGTGTTTTGATAACATGAATGTATTCACTTTTCGTTATCCTTGTTTCAGAATCCTTTTTCCTCAGTAGGAGAGCTAAGATTGATGGTTTTGCCGTCTTTTGGACGTCTTCTTGGGGTACATGATATGTATTGTAATGTCTTTCACAACTGCTTCTAGTTGATGCATTGTTATCGAGGGAAGGTTCTTCACATTCGTTATACACATTTTCGTCTACTTTTGCGTAGCTTTGAGAAGTTAAATCATTTGGACAAAAACTTTCTTGCACATAGTTACTCTGTACGTTTAAGGACAATCTCCTGTAAAAAATTAAAGAAAAAAAAAAACAAAAATAAGATTAAGAAGGGGAATCGTGCCAGAAACCATGATGCTGCATTTTAAAAAAGAAAACGAGAATATGAGCTTGTATTACGTGTATGAGTATACCCGAAACATTCCGAACACGAACGTTCAATATCGAACTCCCCGTTGTAAACAAAAAATTAAGTCGTCTGGTCAAAATCTCAGAACTAAATTAGAGAAAGGAAGTGGCAACTGGGTAACATGTGTTTATATTTTGTACAAAAATGAAATTATTTATTAAAATATTGTACGTATTAGACACATTAAAACATGATGTGATATTGGACGCTAATAGGACAGACGTAAATTTGAATACCGATACTCAAATATCATTTATTTGAGGGTTTTTATGTTGGAATAATTATTACAAATTATATGAACATGTTTTAGCTATATAATAAAGGATTTTTTGAAACTAATATTCGTGAATATTGGACAAGTCTGTGTGATTCACACACCAATAACTCACACAAAACTAAAAAAAAACAATCCTTAAATAAGATGAGGATACAAGTTTAATTATAAAATGTCTATCATCTCCTTAAAAGTCATCATTTTGCTAATTCGGTGGTTGATAAAACAACCTTTTTGTTAATATTGTCTGCAGTAAGGTTGCGATCGGTTGTTGAATTGCGACTTTTTGCATAGAATTATCAGTAATGATTATCCCCTGCTTTCACTTAAAAGAAAGTTATTTTTAGGGGGGGGTCTAAGGGTGTCTTCTACCTATTCCCACTTTTTAAAAATTTCAATTCCACCTACTAGTATTCCCACAGGCAAATAACAACAGATTTTAGATCATAGCTAATTTGTTTTTACAGTTATTAGACTAATTTCGTCCCATCTATACTCACCGTCAATAGAAACGCAACACCATAATTTAAGGGGTGAAAATTATGTACGGGATATAACTATGTACCAAAAAAGTTAGGACATCTTTTACTTTGCAAAATCAGTTATTTAACGGTTGAATGATTTTCATTCCTTTACCGGATGTTGATTTTTAGCCCCCTGAACAGAAATCAAAAATTAGCATTTTTGATAAAATTATTGACAATATTTTGGGTTTTCAAGGTTTTGTACCTGTTAATCATAAGTCTTGTACTAAAAGTCCGGAAAAATATCCTTCTTTCTTTTCCGGATGTGATGCCTGTATTTCCTCAAAGTAACTGAATGTACGCGTTTTCATTGCTAATGTTGGAAATTCTCAAAATAAAGAAAAGCGAGAGCTACAGATGCAAATATACACTACATAACGACTTTTCGGGCCCATGTGTTTCAAAAGCATGAATGACAGTTCCTTGACCAGAAGTCCAAGGGTTACTACACTACGCCAAGGTAGAGAAAATTCGACCTCAGTATCTGAAAAACAGGCATTTAAACATGCACAAATATATTTATTTCGCTCAGGTTAAGACATTGATAAACCTACTGCATGGTAGAATTCGGGCTGTGTTTTTTGTACCTGGCGGACTAGGACGTTTAATTGTATGGTCGGAAGGGGGGATGTTTGAAAGGTTTTGTGTTACTTTCTAAGGTCTAAAGATAACATTTAGAGTTTAAATGAAGCATCATTGTTTTGTAAATTTACTTTTTACATTTATGTATTCATTTTTAATCTTATCTTTAAATCTTATAAAGTAACACATAACTCTAAAACATCCCCCCTTCCGACCATTCAATTAAAACGTCCTAGTCCGCCAGGTACAACAAACACAGCCCGAATTCTACCATGCAATAGGTTTATCAATGTCTAAACCTGAGCGAAATAAATATTTTTGTGCATCTTTAAATGCCTTTTTTCAGATACTGAGGTCGAATTTTCTCTAACTTGGCGTAGTGTAGTTACCCTTGGACTTCCGGTCAAGGAACTGTCATTCATATGCGTTTGAAACACATGGGCCCGAAAAGTCGTTATGTAGTGTATATTTGCATCTGTAGCTCTCGCTTTTCTTTATTTTGAGAATTTCCAACATTAGCAATGAAAACGCGTGCTTTCAGTTACTATGAGGAAATACAGGCATCACATCCGGAAAAAAAAGAAGGATATTTTTCCGGACTTTTAGCACAAGACTTATGATTAACAGGTACAAAACCTTGAAAACCCAAAATATTGTCAATAATTTTATCAAAAATGCTAATTTTTGATTTCTGTTCAGGGGACTAAAAATCAACTTCCGGTAATGAAATGAAAATTATTCAACCGTTAGATAACTGATTTGGCAAAGTAAAAGATGTCCTAACTTTTTTGGTACATAGTTATATCCCGTACATAATTTTCACCCCTTAAATTAGGGTGTTGCGTTTCTATTGACGGTGAGTATACATTTTTTACATTTCAAGACAGAAAAAAATGAATAAATTTATGAAAAATATGAATTATTCAATTTAAATATATGGATTTCAAAACTTAACAAAGAAAAAGTCTTACAAGAATAAGCACTTTCATATCTAAATTCTAGAACATAAAGTAAATAAATTTATTGAGGAAAAAACATTGAAATAGCTGAATTTTAAAATGAACATTGTGAAAAATGATTTAATTCACTTATTTTTCTTTCAGATATTAGTAACAAAAAAAGTCTGATTTATAATTCTAGTTATACCAATTTTTTAATTCCAACAGGCATTCATGAATAATTTTGATAGCATTTAGATGTGTTTATAGTTAATTATTTGTTAATACAAAAGTTATTATTCCCACATGAAATCTTACCTTTTTCTACCAGATTTTTAAAAAGTGGGAATAGGTAGAGAACCTTTCTGGGTCTGTTATTACAACAAAAACTTTTATTTCTCTATGCTTCACACAATAACTCCTCATTATTTCAAAGTCAAAGGTGTGTTCATTTCAGCGGCATTGTTTCTTCAATACAAATCGAATTTGGATAATGTTGTATATTGTATTTGGTAATAAGCAAATTTTTTGTTAAAAATGTATTCAAATCTACAATTTTGATATTAAAGATTGTTAGTACTTCCTAATAATGACACACAAGGATATATGTAGTCTTTAGAGATAAGGTCTACAAACAAACAAATAAAGTTCCGATATGCACAAATTGTGCACCACCTACGAATACTTCGCTATACTCAATAAGAGACTCTAAGACCGATGAATTTTTAAACCAATGCAGGAATTCTAAAAAACCACGTTTGAAGTCAGCCTTTCGTAAACTCTTTGACCGTTAAAATGATCTTGTTAGTAATTATAGCACAACATAAGTTTATTTTTTGATTGACATTCTTCATACATTACCATTAACATTGTTAAAAATTTGTTCTGATACTGAATTTTGCTGCAGAATGTTTTGTCCACCAGTCGATTACCTAAGTACTTAAGACTGAAGGCGGATGTGATAGGTCTACAGGAGATGCTCAAAGCTGAACACGATTCGTAAAAGGAATCTGTCCGCCATTTTTGTTCCCGAGTCTCGCTATTTGCAGACCCCTATAAATAGGGCAAAATTTTGTCACCTTTTCAGTGTTATCAGTCGACACCGGTGTAGACGGACGCATGCTATATAAAACTCGGTAGCGAAAATAACAACGTAATACTTCGTCTAATGCATAGTCCAGTCAAACTGTCATAAACCTCAAACAAATTGCAACAGAATTTTTTTCTTTATTTATAATTAGTAAATTGTATTCTAATTAGCATATAAAAACTCTAGAAAAATATACAAAGGCGAAAGATGTCTTTTTTAGAAATAAAAATTTACTAATTTGAAAAAATATGTATTGCAGAAATGTGCTACCATATGCAACAAGGGAGACAATTTTTACCACTGTAAACAAACCTCTTTTCATTTTAAACAAGCATAATAAAATTAATAATTCATTTTGTAAACATTCCAGGATTTATATTTCACCTATTTATTGAAGATATAAGATTTGAAAATTTTATATATGTCTAAATGTAGTGTTAACTTCTCATTTACTAGATGTTTGAAACATAAGGGGAAATAATCTATGGAGAGTCGTCAGTGGTTTTATTACGACATAAAAATATTTTATTATCTAAAAGTTAAACTTTTGTTCTTTGACTTTGTTTAAAGATTTTTTTTCTTCTTTAGAATATTGATCCTATTAGTGAGATCTACATTACTAGTAAAATACATGTAATATAGATTAGAACAACTTAAAAAAAATGTTTGGTTGCCCTCTCTCCCGACCGACTGACTAAAATGGCCCATCTCAAAACTTTTTTTAACATTCCAGGACATGAAATTTTTTTTTATACCTCATATCTCATCAACAAATATGTTGAAATTTTCTGGAAAAAGGATTTTACTAATAATTTTACCCTGAGTCTGGAGAAGCATTATTTGTTTATCAAATTGTTTATTTGCATTAAACAAGCATTATCTTAAAGATGGCCTTATTGACCTGTGTGTGTGTGTATTTAGTTTTGCAATGGTGCTCATTATGTAAAGTTTATTTTACTGTATTTGTAATTTGTAAACATATTTCTGAAACATTATGAATCACTCTGATTCACATTTGGCTTCTTGTTATTTCTGAACATAACATTGGGGCCAAGTTGGGTCACACAAGGTATTTAATTTTATGGGAAGCCTTTGAAATAGGCCGCATTGTAAGATTTTCATATAGTTTTTCAAAACATATCCTATTATGTAATAGATTCGTGCATTTCAGATTTTTAAAAACTACGCAATAATTTCGACTTATACAAATTACAGCAGAAATAGGGATCTTTGTTTATAGGTCTCATCCAAAGGGCCCAACAGATTGGTTGATAGTATGTTTAACGCCCCGCTCGAGAACTTTTTACTTAAATAAAAATTATTTAAATACACATGCATATAAAGGAAAATAGTATATTATTGAAAATGCTATTTTCTTATCACAATAAATAGAATTTATAATCTAAAACTGCATAAAAAACTTTGATTGTCATACGAAAGACTCTATGCCATAGATAAATATCGCTAGTTTGTTTGATTGTTGTTTAACATCCCTCTTGAGAATTTTTCACTACTGTGGAGATGCCACCATGCACTTGCAAGTGGAGAACTGCAAATTTTGTCCTTTACCCGGACCTCGGTTTATAGGCCTATGTCTCATCCAAAGGACCCAGACTGGTTGATTGTGTGTTGTTTTACGCCCCGTTTGAGAACTTTTTACTTAAATAAAACCTTCACCGTATACTTAAGGACTTCAAATTTAGACTTTTACTCGGTGCTTAGGGCCATTGAGCAGTGAGGGTTCTTTATCATGCCAACGACTACATGTAACATGGAACAAAAAAAATAGCGTAAATAAACTTCTGTTGATCATATTTGCGATGGAAGAACTATTTATAAGCTCGATTGAATCAAACTTACATTATTGTCGTCCTGTACAATAATTTCTTTTTTAAAATTGTATATTGGATTGTATAAAGAAGTCGTTTTTCTGCTGTATTTTATTTGATTGATTATGAAGGTTTAGGTTACATACAAATTTATCATAACTACTCATTTTAGCAGCAAAATAAAATTTTCAAAAATTCAGCTCATATTGCTTTAATGCATTTTTAGGGATTCCATGGCATCTTCGGTGAATTTTCTGGGTTTTTTTCCTTTTATATCTTTAACGTTTCAAATAAAAGCAATGGGGGATCTGAATTTTAAGACTTTGTTCAGGTTATACTTAGCTCTATATAGATATAACATATTTCGAATGAATGTCTTATGCATATGCATTGCTATAAAGATACATGTAAATATGTCGGGGAGAGCCCTCTCCCACCTGAAATTTTTAGAGTTAAAAGGTTCTTCCGGTATGTAATGTCCATGAACCTATTCCCCAGGATTCATTAAAATATCAAGTCATATACCTTATAAAAATAGACCATCCTATCCCCTGAAAGAGGTTTCGACGGTTGAGGTAATTCTATATAGGGATGAGTATCGCCAAAAATTTCGTATCACGATATATCACGAATTTTTTTCCGAATTGAAAATACATGTATCACGATAATATCATGATATTTTTACAATCAATTTTTACAATGATTTTAGATGACATTATTTTTCTTAAAAATATGCTAGAAAAACAAATTTTCACTTTTTTGAAATTTTTATCTACATAAATTTGATCATGTTTGGATGGTAAGGTGCCGTTCTTTTCACCCTTTACAATTTTTTTAGGCTTTCCTTAATTCTTATTTGAAAAGTTAAATAAATAATTGAATAATTTCTGGACTTTATGATATATACCTAAATACAGGTATTTAGGTCTCCGCATCACAATACGTATTAACCCCCCCACCACCACCACCACCAACACCAAAAAATAAAAAATTGCGATATACCGGTATATCGATAAAATCGCATATCCCTTGTAATAAATTTATTTTAATTATTTATTTTAAATTCTTATTACTTGTTTGTTTATTCATTTTTGCTTGTCAAAAAATTATGAGACTTAACATCTGTGAGATTTGATGCCCCCCCTCCCCCTGAAAAAATCTTGGATATCCGTGCTAACATTATCCCCTATAACTTTTTAAAAATTATCTTAGGTCCTCACTAATAAATTAAAACTATACTAATTCATTCCTACTATATATAGCTACATATTTTTGTCCCTGTACAAAGCCGTACTAAGGAATTGGAAAGGTTTTATTTTTCTATTATTTCTGTTTCCATGGGAACGGGAATCCATAGCAACTAATGAAATAATCACCGCTTTCAGTTTGCAGACGCATTTCTGCATGACTGTCAAAAAATTTCAAGATCATATACATGGGAAAACTATTTTTATGCATAAATTGAATGTCTATTCAAAAGGAGATTTATTGGCATTTTCGAACAAATATAGGGTTTTTTAATAATTGAAAAAATGATGTTTGGACAAATATATTTTTCTAGAGTTTTGATATATCAAAAGGCACATTATAAATAACATAATTCCACTGGAATAATTTCTGTTGCAATTTGTTTGAGGTTTGGGTGTTTTTGAGCTAGATTGACTGGACTATAGTATTGATATATCGTAGATAATGCTATCGAAAATGACGTAGGCCTATTTACAAGTCGTGTTCAGCTTTAATTGCTTATTTTTACCAGGCACCTGATTTCACCTGTGAAATTTCAAGTAGTTCATGATCCGTGCCCTGTTCAAATATTGTAACAGACTTTTTTTAATGAAATAATACTCTTCATCTCATTTTTATATTCATTTTACAACTTCCCATGGCCTTTAGGAGAGACGTTTTGGTTTTATTGAAAAAGATTAAAACTCAGGGTAAAAAATTCTCTCTGTATAACTTTTATTTCCAAGCAATCTCTTAAACACTATTGAACTTTTGCAATGACAGTTTAAATCCCTAATTCCCCTATTTTTTTTTATTTTTTTTTACTTTCGAAAGAATACTCCTTCTGATTTTCAAGTCAAAGGGTCAAAAGCAAGATCAGAAACTTAAACCTTGCAAGTAACGGGTTTTTAAATAAATTTTCTACTTTTTTCAATTTAGTATTAAAAATCTCCTTAATTGGCTTAAAAACATGATTTTTGATAAAAATGAATAAGGTTTGATCAATTTATATAGTTTACCTGAGTGTAAAACATTTTACGACCAATATTTCAAAAAGCTTTCAATTTTTGCGATGAATTTTTATATAAAAAACTCCTTAGGTTTTAAAAAGATTTTACTGATTTTAAGACAAAAACTGCGGAAAAAACTTTAAAATGAAGGTCGGGAATTTAAAACTGCAATAGACAATACATGTAAAGAATTCTTTTTCAAAATAGACATTAAATATAAGGAGATAAAGAACATTATCAAGCTCGAAAATCAATAAAATAGGAGCAGAGCACATACTAGTACTAGTAGTATGTGCGGACGTTTACCCCCCCCCCCCCCAACAATGGGGGTCTATTGTGTTGGAGAACAATGGGGGAGAACAATGAAGTGACCCTGACCGAGATCTAGTTTACGATATGACCCTGACCGTATTGGTTACTGTGAATGAGCACGGGTATTTAAATGATGATGAAATGGGCCCGAGACACAGGAGCACTTACACGAATGAATGAACACGGGTATTTAAATGTCAAAGTTGGGAGGGAGAGCAAGAGAAGGGCAACAAGTACTCTAACACTTTGTCATAAAAAGAAATGTGGAGATTGGTCGCGCGCACCGCCGCCGCCGGCCGGAACCCGTGGACTCCGGAGACCGAAGCTACCGGAAACCATGGACTCCGGAACTATTTTAGATGATAAATCGTAAATTTTTAGATCGAATTGCGCAGACTGGTTTTAAATTGTGGGGTTTTTTTTTGTTATAGCATATAATACCTCTGTACTCGCAACTCTTTTCATTACTGCAGAGGATGGCAACAACATACATTCTCAGATCTTCCGAAAGCAAAGACGTGTTCCCCGGCAACCAACCATACGATTTTACGGTTATATTACCGAAATGGTTGGTGTTTACGGACCAATGGAATGTAGAACTAAGCGAATTTTATATCAAGGGCATTGCCAAAACCACAAAGAAAGAGCTTTTTATATACTGTGACGTCTGCGACACAACCGTGGTGAGCCAACAGTACAGACCGTTACTTAGACGTATCGTTTTGGAGTCTAACAAGAATCAAATCTTCACAAGACCATTCCAAGTGCCACTGCGAATCCAAGAGTTTGAAAAAATACACGTAGAAATTAAAGACAAAAACAATGAACCTGCTACCTTTTTGAACGGAGAGGTCGTACTAACTCTGAATTTTCGATTGTCAGCCATAGGTAATCAATCGTATTCTTCTACTTAAAAGGATCTTTGTTTAGATGCGTCATTCATTTGTGTTTCCGACGTTTACCAGTTCACATCATAGATAAAAAAGACTACTATAAAAAAATCTATATCTCAGACCCTAGAGTCTGGGCGACGAAAGACATACACATCATCCAACGGAAGCCAAGACATGGTCGCAAAACGGATAAAACAGTCAAAATAGACAAGACTTTTAAACAGCTGTACCAGCGATTTTCCCCGGCAGAGGCAGCAGTAGAGAGAGCAAATTCTGTGCTGAAAGAGACCGTCAAAGACGGAAGACCACATATGCCGCTGAAGAGAGAGATCAAGGGCAATGGTAACGGACCACCTGGAAAGAGGGTTCGAATGTAACAATTAAATAAGAGGTAAATCGGACAAGCCGTCATTTGCACGAAGATCACCATGTCGTCCACACCTTGCAACATCTGCCATAAATCTTTTTCCCGCACAGATGCCCTAAGAAGACACGAAAGAACCGCTCATAAAGGGCAACATCCGTACCGTCGAGGATTTCATGTCGGTGGCAGTCATAACCTATTTAAATTTCAGCATCCATTTACCATGGTCATTTCGGGTCCTACGATGTCGGGAAAGTTAACATGGATGAAAGAACTTTTACTTCAAAGACAGAATTTTATCTCACCGTCTCCTGACCGAATCATTTGGCTGTATAAAAGATGGCAGCCCTTGTATGACGACCTCAAGAGACAAATACCTATCCTTGAGTTTATCCAAGGTCTACCGGCCGACCTTGACAGCGAAGACTTTAAGAATCCCGACGAAAATACACTTTTAATCATCGACGATCTAATGAAAGATTCTACTGCAAATAAAGATGTATTTGAAATATTCGTGGAGGGCGCCCACCACAGAAATATGAGCATAGTTTGCATCATGCAGAACCTATTCAATGGTGGAAAAGAAAATAGGACGATAAACCTGAACAGCCAATATTTGGTTCTTTTTAAGAATCCGCGAGACAAACTGCAGATCTCTACCCTCGCTCGTCAAATGTATCCTGGACATACCAACATATTGCTAGATGCCTATCACAAAGCCGTTGATGAAACGCCTCACGGATCCCTTGTCGTAGATTTAAAACAAACCACACCAGAATCCAAGCGATTACAAACCAATATCTTCTTGAAAAAAATGCCTCCTGTCGATTTCAGCGAGATTACACTCAAACGAAGTGAGAACAACATTTTGCAACCATTTTGCCTTGATTGTGGTCTCGTGTTTGCTACATCTTACGACTTGGGTCGTCACACCGCACTTGGTTGCAACTGTGAGGAAGACTCAGAGGAAGACACTGACACCAGTGATCAAACAGATGATGAGGACGATACAGTCGGCTTTGATATGATGATCAACACCGTCTGGAACCAACATGACTCTTTATTCCAAGATCAAGTTACCAAATTAGTCCAAGAAGGGGTTCCGACGGAAGAAGCCAGGGAAACGACCATGAAACGGATGCTGGAAAAAGACAGAGATTTACTTTTGAAAAATTATAAAGAACAATTAAAACTGTCTGCCTGTCTCATGAAAAGTGCGTTGCATAGGAGTATTCGTCAGGAAATTCTCTCTCTTATCAATGAAAATGACGTGCCTCTAGAAGATGCAATATCAAGTATTCTCGACATACACCATGCAAAGTTTAATCACCTCTTTCAAGAAAATAAATAAACTATCACGTTTATATTGTAATGATATTTTTATATTATTTTGTATTGTTGATCATTGAAATTACCGTAAGTCCGAATAAAATCGCAAAAAAAATCATAGTGTTTTGTTTTTGTCATTACATTCTCCACCACTTCCACCACCACCACCACAATATGGTGGTGTTAGTTGTAAAAAATGTATAAGTTCTATCTGCGTTCTGTAAACCGGGACAGAATGAATTTTGTAATAAGCACACATAATTTATCCCCCTCAAAAATACTTTTGATATCTTAAATTTTTCTCCCAGAATATTATATAATAATCTAAAATAGTTCCGGAGTCCGCGGGTTCCGGAGTCCATGGTTTCCGGTAGCTTCGGTCTCCGGAGTCCACGGGTTCCGGCCGGCGGCGGCGGTGCGCGCGACCAATCTCCACATTTCTTTTTATGACAAAGTGTTAGAGTACTTGTTGCCCTTCTCTTGCTCTCCCTCCCAACTTTGACATTTAAATACCCGTGTTCATTCATTCGTGTAAGTGCTCCTGTGTCCCATTTCATCATCATTTAAATACCCGTGCTCATTCACAGTAACCAATCCGGTCAGGGTCATATCGTAAACTAGATCTCGGTCAGGGTCACTTCATTGTTCTCCCCCATTGTTCTCCTATTGTTCTCCAACACAATAGACCCCCATTGTTAGGGGGGGTAAACGTCCGCACATACGGACCCCCAAAGCATCAAAGATGGGATCAGGTGTCATAGAGAATAAAGCATCACTCATTGAATAAAAAATCCCTTTTTATGTTTAGGTCAACGGGTCAAGGTCAGATATTTTTCCAATGCAAAATGATGACATCCAGATGAGACTTTCAGTTTTAGATCTCTCTAAGATTTGAAATTTATACCCTACCTAGGTCTTACAGTAGAATTTTCAATATTAGCCAAGGTGTCAAGATTAGCAAATTTTATCTTGTATAAAATGGATTCCTCTTTCAAGATTTTGCATTGAAATTTTTTTTCATTTAATCAATATGCCTTTTAAATATTCCTTTAAATTTGAGATCGCATTGTGAAAGACCTAAGAAGTACATGTATAATGTATACATACACTTCAGGTCATGACGTTAATAATTAAGCATTGAATTCATATTTTTGGATGTCTTCGGTCCTATAACACACCTGGCCGTGCCGATAAATTGAATATGATAATTTGTCGGCACGGCCAGGTGTGTTATAGGACCGAAGACATCCAAAAATATGAATTCAATGCTTATATTTACATTCTCTAATTTTCCTTTTTCATAATTGCTTATTACGTTAATCTTAAAGGTGAATTTAGTGTCCTTCAAAACTGCCGTGGTTGATAGATGTAAGAGCCGTTTGTGACGTCAAATGACGTTGCAAAGTATAATAATGCAAACAAACATTGCGAAGAAAAAAAGTGACAAATTAATTCTTAATGCACATTACATTTATTTTTACGTTAATTTTTCAGGGTTATAGTTTTTCATTAAATTGAAATACTGTAAACCAACTTTTATTCGCGACAACTTTATTTCGCGTTTTATCAAGGATAGACTAGTTAGCGACGATTTATTTTCGCGATCAAGCCTTTTTGGATCTGTTTTTTTTATAGACAAATACACTTTAAGGACTGGTTCGCGGCGAGAAATATTCGCGATGACGAGGCTCTCGCGAACTTCGCCAAAATTTCTCGCACGCGAATTAAAGTTGGTTTACAGTAAAACATTTTACATTTTGGTGTTTCTAGAGTATTGAAAATGCATGTAGTTCCTACTGTGTATTCTAACGCGCGGTGACAAGGTTTCGCGTGTGTTATAGAAATTTGAACGTAGTGGATTTCTGATGGATTTCATAAGGAACATTACACTGAATGTAAATATTTCTCTGTAAGCTTTTATTTCACTCGTTTTATGCATGTTGTAGTAGTTTGGTAAGTTTAGAAGTTACCATAGCATTATGTCAATTACAAATGATTAAGAGACGGAGATCTCGGTGGACAGCTTTATACTGAAGGCCTGCAGGGTCAATCTGAGTTTGAAAAAAGCCAGGTGATATTTGATCTATGACAAGAAGACATCGGACTTTGCTATACAAAAATGTAAATATGACAGAATTTCTATAAAAAGTAAATATTAGATGTATATTATTTTCAAATATGTACGTTTAATACAAAGAAGAAGGTATGGTTTTGGCTTTATTGCGTCCTAAAAATGTAAGGACATCAAATGTTTTGAAATTGGTTTAAATATTAGTTAAAGGTAGGATTCTTCTCATATTTCTAATAATTAAAAATTAATGAAATTTTCACAGAATCAAGAAGACAATATCAGTAAGTGATAATATCAGTGAAATTAAATTTGACCGTTTTATATAAGAGGCAAGGTCATTATCTTTTTCCTTGAAATTAAGAAAAAAAAAATAACTGTTGCCAATCATGTGATACCTACTTCTATTTAAAAAATTTAATGATTGTTCTTTTTGCATAAAAACATATTACTTTATCGGGTCTATAGCATGACATTACCAAATTTACATAAATAATTTAACTTAACTGGATATTGGATAATTCGAATTTTCTCTGTTTTTCTTAATTTTTTCGGATATATTAGTTATTTTCATATGCTTCCTATATTCAACTTTTTCTTATTTTCTTTATTCTCAATATATAAGACATAAAAGCAAATATACTTAGAATGTATCATCTAGTCAGAAACCAGAGAAGAAACCTACCTTAAACAAATGACTCTGAAAAATCAGGAAAGAATATGGCTTGAAGTTTTACAATTCTGCAAATATGACGTCATTAATGTGAAGGATTTCTCTATTTACAACAGAAAAAGCCTCAAAATGGCAAATTTCAAGGGTGATTTTCGTTTAGAAAACAGTGTCCACAGCCGTCGCCAATGTTAATATTTTGATATTTTGTGCAAAATTCAATAACAAATCACATATCTCAAGATCTTTGTGGGCGATGCCTGTGGACAATGTTATCTGAAAGAAAATTCCATTGAAAATTGGTGTCTTCTGCAACTTTTTAAGAAGATACGGGAAAATGCACATGTTTATGACGTCATAATTAGCATTTAAAAACACATGTGAGAAAAATGACTTGTATGATTTTTCTGCATTGAATTTCAATTATTTAAAAAGCACAAGTTTCCAACTTTTACACCAGTTTCATTTTTTAGAAAAACACAGGGCAAAATTTGTATGGAAACCATACCTTCTTCTTTAGAGATCAAACGATTAAGGACAGATGATACAAACAAACTTTTGAAAAAGAATTTGAAAATAACAACTTGAGTCATGTTTAAACGAGTAAAATGAATATCTTTCACGGCGTAGTTTTTAATTTTTTATTCAAATTTGCACAAAAGTGGAATTTGAAGTGAAAATATTTGTATAGATTAATAAGGATTGTTTCAGAAGGACGGACTTTTCAACACCACAGAAGGTTTACAATTTCTTTATATTCTATAAATTTATTAATTCCACCATTTGCCATAAAATTAGGCCTAAAAATATATACCAATCCAGGCATCCATTTTTTTTTTGTATCATCTGTCCTTAAGAGACATTTAAACAGACGGACGGATAAAGCAAAGCGATATGTCCCTGAATATTTGATAACGACAGCATAAAAGAGTAAATTTATTTACCGGCATTTACAGATACTGAGTATAAGTGGTTAAAAAGCAAGCAACTGCTGTCTTTTGATAAGCGAAACAAAATTAAATTCAAAGCTTTACCTTTTCACCAAGACACAAAAAACAAATGTTGCCACAAATAGTATCCCAGCCACCGCTACAATAGCTAATGAAACAAGTGATATGCCTGAAATGGAAGTAGGGTAGTGTGAGATGTACGTCTACACTCGTCTTCTAAAGCGAAATACATTTAACTGTTAAGTGATTCTGCTCCTTATACAGGGGTTTTAGGGGAAAGCGTCGATGAACGGGAAATATGGCGGACTATGCCTTTTACGATTAGTGATTAGCTTTAATCTTTGATGTAAAATACTCAAACCGAGTCTTGATAAAAGGATAAAACACACAATAATTTCACCGTATTTGATTACCAACTCTCTTTTTGCTCAAAGTATGCTTAGAGCATCGTTTATTGCATTCAGTATTTAACAGGGTTATATATAAAATTTTCATAAAGTAATGATTTTTTAAGAGCATAAGACATTTTCTTTGAGCTATGGTTAATACATGTATTCGCTACTGGATGAGATATAAAAAATGAAATGAGTTTTATTGCCCAATGGCTTTTTAAGAATTACTTTTTAAATGATATGTAAAGACAAACGTGTTTCTCAAATTTTATTTTATTTCTATTTTTCATATCATATGATTTTTGGTTCTGTCTAAATATGCCTGTCACAGCAATTTAACTTACGTTTTTCTTTGAAACATTCCCCTGTTTTTGCATTACATCTGTCACATGGACATTTTTCCAGGCATCTTACTCCATAATATCCTTCAGGACATGGCTTGCTACATTCAATGCCAAATGAACCTACACAAGCTATATTTGAATTTAAACAGTAACAGCGGTAATATATATATTTTTTTCATCGTTTCCTAGACCTATATTACAAAATTATAACTTCTATGTCTAGAAATCACATTCAATGTTATTGTTAAACAGTTGAAAATTTCATACAAAAGATCACTCACGGTAACATTTTCCTTCAGCTGTTCGGTGGTCAGTAAAACATCGAGGTACTTCTCTGAAACACAAATGAATCTTTCTACAATCAGAATGCTATGAAGACTATGGCTAACAAAACTGTGTACAGAATTGCACGCATTTGAATAACAGTTAGAGATAAAAAACAATGTACTTACGAAAAAGGATAAATGCATTTGGGGTTAACGGGCTTTTCCTCTTGATAGGTATTTTTAATCCAAAAAATGGACATTAATTTAATATAGCCAAAGTACTGCATTTTCTTCAAATTTTTACGTGCTCTTTTCAGTAAAATTCATTCTTCTATCGTCAACTTATCAGTTTTTGCACGTCGCCAGACTTTGAGTTGGAAAAAATCCACTAGGATGTGCAATGTGAACCTAAGTTTTGTTAATGACTTGAACATTAAACCGTTAAGGACATAAGAAATAAATGAGGGCTGTTCAAAAACTAATCAAACATGTACCTTCTATCGACACAGGTGAAAATTGACCCTTGGACATTTTTTAAATAATTTTACTTTGAATATTGACTCTATCAAATACTGCACATCTGTTGTTAATTGTAAATGAGTTGTCATAATTCCTTCAATCTGTCTGATTTATCTATTTTGAAATTAGCCATGAGTGATATGACCAGATGGACTGGCTTTAAGTTACTCAATTATTGTTTATTTAAAAATATAACCTTTACCTCTACTTGTAAATCATATAACTCATATATTCTGTAATACACGGGGAGTTGGGGTCGGGAGGTTCTTGTCCTTTATACTATCCAACCTAACGAGAAAAAAGGGCTGCAATTAAGACAGCTTTATCTTCATTTACCAATAGTCCACCCTAGTAGCTTTGCAACAACCACACATCGTCTACAGCCGGGGTGTAGAATTTTCAATATTAATTGATTCAAGTAAAAAAAAAAATCAATGATAAAACAATACAAAATAGGAGCAGAGCAAACACTAATATTCTGAACTCAGAGTTAGGATCAAGTACCATGAAGGATTGAGCATCCTCTGCCGACCGGTAATACCCGCTGTGTGCGAAATAACGGAAAAATCCATTAAGTGTATAAATAATGGACTAACAATAAGTATGAAAAACTCAGTCAGCATTTGACTAAATGATAAATTGTTTCTGCTGACAAGGTCATCGCCCATAGAACTTACAAAATGATTACTTTAAACGAGACTGCTGATATTCTTGTTTCATAAACTTGTTTGTCAGTAATTTACCTCGTTTTAGAAATTGTTCTCACATAGGGCGTGCTGTTGTGTATCGAATCAAACTCTGTATGCAGAAGATGAAGGTATATTGCTGCATAAGTATGGGAAATTGACGATAGAAAATAACTATTAACGTCTTTTTCAAGTAAAATATCAAAATATGAAACGGATTTGTCAGGCTGTTGTATCTTTTTTATCAAGCTCACAAGTTGTAGGATGAAGGAGAACATGAACACGATGGAAGAATCATGTTTCAGATATTCGATATTCAGACCCTGTGAAGTTTTCTTGTAATTAAAAAGATTGGAAGAAATAGTCTACTCGATGTACCGTATATACTCGCCTATAAGTCGGTCCGCCTATAAGTCGGTTGTATTTTTTTAGGTTATTTGGCAGAGATTTGTCACTGACCCGCTTATAAGTCGGTACAATTTTTTTCCAGATTCAGATGACAATTTCTAATGAATACTCTGATGTTTTACCCTGATTTCAATTAATATTTTAAAAAATGAAGTCGATATTCAACTTTAAATGATAGAAAATAGATTCTGCCCTCTTAAGATTAAAAATATTTTTTTTTATTAAATACATGTATATAAAATACATGTAATTTATGTATAATCTTATAATACATAAATGATATAATGTATCCATACTTTGTTCAACGATAGCTGTTGAAAATGTTTAAAGAATACTATGATTCGCCATCTAGAAAAATTTCTGTTTTTTTATAAGTCGGACATAGACTTTTGGACTAAAATTTAACTCCCAAAATACCGACTTATAGGCGAGTATATACGGTATATTTGAAGAAAATACTAGGTGTAGTCTTTAACTTAAATATGGTGGAATACAAGACTGGGTCCTATTGTGATTAATATTATTACTTACATTATCCACGTCAATTCTTTTATTGGCACACTGAAGTTTAAGGAAAAGACATATTGTTTTAGCTGCATTTTCTTCAGTAAAACGTGGGGTTTGCAACATCCATAATCACAGATCCGAGCCTACATGTATGATCTGGTGTCGAGGAATCAAAAACATGGTTTTCCTTTACATTTTCAAGAAAATAAATATGTAAATTAGACCTGTGTTTTTTATATATTTTTATGTATTATTTTTTTAACTGACAAAAGTAACTGGACAAACAGGAAGTGTCTGCTATTAAAGTTTGTGATAAATATATAAAGCCACTTTTAAAGTTTAGACAGCAAAACGGGGAAATAAAACGTAATTTTAAATTTAAAATATTTTTTTTAGTATTGATGGAGGGGGTTCTCTTCATTTTTTTTTCAATTTCTCCTACATATTTGGTATTTCAATTATGTTGAAATGAAATTGAATCTTTTGAAATTAGATATTAACTAGAGGTACTGTGAGCAATGAGCTCACTAAATGATACCCCCCGCTTCCCATATAGTTATAACTGATGACAAAGTCCATGTATTGTTGTGGCCGGGAAACCCAAAATATGTGTCCGATCAAAAAGTAAAATAGGAGGTGCACAATGGCAATATGTAATAAAGATTCTATGAAAGTTTCATCAAATTTCTTTCAGTGGTATGAGAGGAGTTGCGGATAAGAGATGGGTACCCAAAAGCGTAACAGACGGACGGACGGAATTAACGATTACTATATACCCTCCCGCTTTTCAAGCGGAGGGTATAACAAGCACAAGCATAAAGACTATTACATTGACAAATACAACGATTTTGAAAGAAAATAATATTTAAAAAAATTCAAGGACTTTAATGGAATTTTTTTTCTACATATCCGATACGATAACTAGTACTAGAGATCTTCTTAATTATTTTTAAGAGCTGTTGATATGATGTTTACGACTGAAGAGTACTTTAACTTAACGTAAGTAATGAAAAATTTTTATACCCCCCGCTTGAAAAGCGGGAGGGTATATAGTAATCGTTAATTCCGTCCGTCTGTACGTCCGTCCGTCCGTCCGTCCTTCCGTCTGTCCGTCCGTCCGTCTGTTACGCTTTGGGGTACCCATCTCTTATCCGCAACTCCTCTTATACCACTGAATGAAATTTGATGCAAATTTCACAGAATCTTTATTACATATTGCCGTTGTGCACCTCCTATTTTACTTTTTGATCGGACACATATTTTGGGTTTCCCGGCCACAGGAAAACATGGACTTTTTCACCAGTTATAACCATATGGGAGGCGGGGGGTATCATTTAGTGAGCTCATCGCTCACAGTACCTCTAGTATTAAAGGTTATTATTTCATTTCAATTACTATTAAATTATTAAAGGTTATTATTTCATTTCAATTACTCGACAAGTATATGTAGTTCCTTTTCTAAACATTTTGATATGTGAAGTCTTAATTCGCGTCGCATGCAACATCTATAGCTTACTAGTAATTCAAATAACTTCATATTGCTATCATGACGAATTATGCCCCTTGGTACTTTGAGAGTTGAACGATGAAGTTGATAAAGCGGAAAATAAGGTTACTGCGCTTGCTATATCCTCATTTTTATAACAACCTGGTATATTTGCTATAATAGTAAACACTTTTTGGTATAGAACAAATCGCTTGTGATTCCATTGTGAATCATTTAATGTAATGAAGATCTTTTTGTATATGCAATGCAAATAACACAAATTAGGTTTTAAACTTCACAAAGGCTGTGTATAACATTCGCATTCAATTTAATATTTTAAAAATTAAATAAACACAATCTAGCTTTAACGGTTTTTTTTTCTGTATTTACGATTTTAAAAATTATGAATTATGTCAGATACTTTTCTTTAATGTAATGGGTTTTATTACTCTGCCGATGAAAAGGCTTTGAAAAGAAATACAGCTGATATTCGAAATGTCCTATGTTTATTAGGAACTTACAAGATAAACTAAAAAAACAAAGTTTGAATCAGAACAATAGAGAAGTAAGCAACCCAGTCGACCGGCCACACCAGTCTCGAATTCAACGTGTAAATAACTCTGCCAATAACCTTTTACTGGGTGGAGGATATGGAGATAACAAACAGTATTCAATATCAAAGTCCATAAAACAATACAAAATAGGAGCAGAGCAAACACGGACCTCTAAAACAGGTGGGATCAGGTGCCAAGGAGGAGTGAGCATCCCACACTGGCCGATCACACCCATCGCGTGCTCCTTGTCATGATTGAGAAATAACGGAGAAATCTGTCGTCAATTCAGTGTACAATTAATAGACTAACAATTATTATGAATAATGTCAGTTGGCATTTGATTCAATGTTAAATTGTATTTGCTGACATTAGTTCATTGCATTGATCAAAGGACTTACGAAATGATGACTTTAAACGAGACTGCTGATATTCTTGTTTCATCAACTTGTTTGTCAATAATTTAATTTTTTAGAAATTGTTCATACTTAGAGCATGCTCTTGCGTATCGAATCAACTGAGATATATAAACGCCGTATGCAGGTGATGAATGTATATTGCTGCATAAGTATGGGAAATCGACGATCGAAAAGTTAAAGTCGTCATGGTTATCATAGAGCTTGGTTGTAAGATTACCATTAAGGTCTTTTTTAAGAAAAATATCAAAGTATGAAACAGATTTGTCAGATTCTTTGGTATCTTTTATCTCAAGCTCACCAGGATATATTGTATCGACATAGGAATGGAAATACTATTGTTAATTGACAATACATCGTCGATATATCTAAATGTTGAGTTGAAGGCCACAGCAAGTGTTTTCTTCTTCTCATGTGTAAGATTTTACAGAAAATCTGCTTCATATCTTTACTTATGAACTAACAAATTTTGCAAATAAACTCTGAATCGGCTCCACAAGAGTTCTTACTTAAGTCTGTAGGAATATACTAGGTATAAGGTGATGTCCATTAACTATATTCAGATTTCACTCGCATAGTTATATAATAAATTATCATAAATTTAATTAAAAGTCTACTTTCATTTTCGAATAACAGCCTCGAAATAGCACTGAAGAGAGAAAAGTGGTGGCTTATCTAAGTAACTGGCATTTTTACAAAAAACTGACAACAAGCAAGCGCTATTTATTTCATAAAACGTCATTTATGAATTATTCAATCAAACTTGATTTAAGTGATATATAAGAAATAAGCTTTGGTCATTGATTGAAAAACAAAATGTGCAAATCCTTTCCGTTTATGTCCGATCTCGCTATTTGTTGAAAGTTCTATAAAATCAGGTGTCTCAGAGAAAATCGAGGCGATTTTTTTTATCATGAATGGAATTGAAATAAATGTAAAGAAATTGGTAACGCAATGACTTTATGAATATATCTTAATAGCTTTGCTAATGTTTTGTAAATAAATGTTGATTAATGGCCTTTGTTATTTGTTTAGATATATAAAATGGTACAATTTGATTTTTAGATAATTTACTGAAATGCTTAAAAAATGTGTTCTTTGATGAATACAATTCAGTTAATTTTCTAGGCCTGTATGTACATTTAGGATTAAAACTAAGCTTTTTCCAATATTTTATACCGTTCACGGTAGCTCAGTCGGTAGAGCGCTTGCTCCGTGATCGGGAGGTCGTGAGTTCGTATCTCGGTCGCAACCGACACAAGTCGAAAAAAAAATGGGTAGCAACTGTTCCTTCGCCATGCACTCGGCACTTTGAAGTGAAAGTTGCGGGTCCTCGGATGAGACCTTAAAAACTGAGGCCCCGTGTCAGCGACAGGCGTTGGCACGATAAAGACCCCTCACTGCTCAATGAGGTCAAAATTTGCAGCCCTTTACCGGCATACAGTGACGTCTCCAAATGAGTGAAAAATTCTCGAGAGGGACGTTAAACAATATACAATTAATATTTTATATATAGTACATGATGTATAACATAGTACAACAGAATATAGTTGCTTTATAACATGTAAGAAGAAGAGGCCTAACGAAATTGATATTTGTAGAAGAAAAAAAATCCCAAAGGATTAGGAAATGTATTTCTTATAATTATTTTTTCTGTCCCTAAACTAATTCCGGGACTTTCAAGTATTTCATCATGCTATACATTCCTGTGTGAGAAAAACTTTCAATAGAATCTGAAAGATAGTTTTTGGAATAGATCTGTTAACAGTAAAAAAAATAATTTTCCCCGCACTTGCGCGGGATTTCCGCTAGTGAATACAAAAAAAAAGTCTGCTTATAACGGAGCGCAATTGGTACCTATTGGAATTTCAATAGATTATTGGAAGCTTATGGCTTTCAAATTGAGTATTTCCATCATCTCAATCCACGGTCTAGAGTCCGCATATAGCTCTTATCAACTTTTGCCGTGGTTTGCGACGAAGGAGTATTTCTTGTGACAACCTTTTTAAGGATAATGAAATCTTTTACTTCTTTACCTTGAAGTTTATAAAATGTATTATAATATTATGATTTCTATCGTTCTTGTTTTTAAGCAAACCTATTTTACATTTGAATTAGTAAATCATTCTTTGGAAAGGGGTTGATCTGAGTTTAAAATTTATTTCTTTATTTATTCTTCTGTCTGATTTGATGCAAGGAGGGACTTTTTCATAGGATGAAAAAGTGTTGTTTTCTGTTGTGCAGGCAATAAACCATATTTAAAGAACAAAATTCAATCATTTCTTTTAAAAAGCGTATTCTAAGCAACGGTGTCAAAAGCAGTGATGTCATCATCTTCAGGTCAAGGTTTTGTCATTGAACCCATAATTATAACGATAAATTAGAAAGATACTTGTTAAAAAGATATACATATATAAGTATTCAGTAGCTTTAATATCTGTATCATAAATGTATTATTCGTATCAAAATCTTTATTCTATGATTGAGAATATAATCTATGATCGTAGACAGATGATGAGAACAGAATAAATTGTAAATTGAAACCTGAAAAATTCGTAGAAAAATTTCCAGTGAGTTTATTGTCCGGCGTCCTGAAAGAAAGTGGCGACCCACGCTATCTCTAGTAAAGAGACGCACCTTCAGTTTCCCGCGAAACGATTCTATTGGTTCTATCCATCAGCACTCGCATAGCTTACCATATAAGAAGATGCTATTGAAATTAAGCTGGAGTGTATCGCAAGAGCGATAACTCCAGCATTTGAGAAAGAAATACATTATCAATATACATAAAGCATTTTAAGGAACCTTAAAATTCTTATTGATAATTGATACTTCGTCGAAGATATAAACATATAGTTATAACGAAGATATAAAAACAACAAGTATTTTTTCTACGGATGTAAAACTTTTAATAAATTTTGTATTATATGATTACAAAAATAGGTCTGCAAACAATAGAACGGGGCGCAATTGATGCTTATTGGAATTTCAACAGTTTGTTAGTAGACTTAATATTGTCAATTAGAAACTCAAACATCTTTTGAGTTTTTCAGTATCCACATGTGATTTACACTTTTCAAAAATACTGTTGTACAGTACTCCTGAAGGTTTCCTCCTCCTCTTTGAATATCTAAGTGACGAGTTAAGAAAGAGGCTTGGTTGAACGTTTACTTGAATCCGCTATGCATCTTTGTTGTAAGGATTTTCAAGGAGTTTTGGTTTAATCATAGCTTTTGTAATTCACATTTGTTGTGATTGTTGGGAGTATTAAATGTATTTTAAACTAACGTATGGGTTTAAAGAATTTCCTGTTTAGAAAAGGAATCATATGGGTATAACTTGTATAACCAGTTGGAGAATTCAATCCCAGTTTCTCTAGAATACAAATTAATTAATGAACCTTAATACAGAGACAGTTTTTAGAGCTATCTTGAAATTTAAAACTTTGGAAGCAATATACGTTTTTTAAAATAGAGTAAAGTTTGGTTTCAAATGTGGTGAAGACATAACTGTTTTTTTTTTTTGGCATATGATAATGATAATTCAAAGGTGACATTGAGTATAAAAGGTTTATTGTAGGACCGATGTCTAGGATTTTGCTTACGTCTCTGTGTATTGTTAAAGTGAACAAAAGTGAACAATCACGTTTAGATCGCTAAACTGCGGACTTGATTTGAATCCAGACTATCGGTATTGTCCTTGCATCTGTATGAAATGGTCTTGCAAAGATTTCTAAATTATTCTCGTCTACGGAAAAGTTTACTTTCTGATGGACTATTATTAAAATGTTATATCCTACCAGATTTCTTACTTATATTTTCTTATATTTTATTACTTATATTTTCTCGAAATTTATTCACTCATGTAGACACGTTACCACTTGCTATAAGCTTAGATCTATACTCAACAATCAGGGTCATTAAGAATACTCAAAGTCCATTTTGAATTTCTCTTTACATTGATTCTAGAAAAAAAGGATTTATTATATAAAAGGTTTGAAGTGTACACTTTTTAAAAATGAAAACAAGATATTGCAAATAATAAATTTATTATATACATGTATAAGTATTATAATGCTTGGATTTATATAAGAATATTCAATCCAGCTGTAAGAAAACCATTGCTATACTAAAAGCAAAACATCATGGAAAAGTGTTTTACTCTCATCGCTTGAACACAATTGCTTACAAAGAATATTATTAAATATAAAATTAAAGGTAAAGAGCAAATGAGTGTTCAGATCAATAATAAATTTTCTATGATATGTTTCAAACAAAAATGGACCGGAAAGGGATTAAGACAATTATTTTGATATCTGTTAAGACTTCAAAAGGGATAAAATTCGTTCATAGCTAAAATTATTTTTATACCTTACCCAAAAGACTCTAATTGATTACTTTTGATAGCTTATCCATAACGAAAATTTATTACAGTTAACTATATTAAAATATACTTTAATTTTCTTATGAAACCGTTATCTAGAACTTTTTAGAAGATATAAAGTTTAAATGTAGAGCAAATTATTTATCTATGATGTATTTTATGTGTAAATCTATATACAAGAAATAATTTATTAATATCAGCAAAGAACTTGTAGGATGTTTAAAAAGTAAAATATATCTTTCTGAAATTCATAATGAACTTTCTTTATGTTAAATTATAGTTTATTCCAGTTAACTTTAGTTAACTAGAGAAAATCAGAGTCGTCACTATAGTAAATCAAATAATTTAACATATTTAACTATTGTACTTTTTCTTTTTATTAGAAATAGGAAATTAACCTACAGGTATTTTACTGTAAACAAATACTTGTTTTTAGATTTTTTGCATATTTCCTATCTTTTCTAGTTGTGCCTGCAAAAGAAAGATATCGTAAATAATGTGTTGATTCACTTGTTAATTTACATGTATACTTCTTTACAGTCATGGAAATTTAAACATTATTTTCATAGTAGTCATAGATCTTTATGGCTCAATAAAGAAACCTTATTAACAATGTTCAATTCTTTTTTTCAAATGGAATATTCCTTTTAAAAAAAACTATTTCAATTAATTTGTTCTCTAAATTAATTTAACGGTTTTCAAAATGTGTATAAATCGTATGCTGTATAAAATTTGTCAATATTTTTTTTCTTTTGGTTTACAAATAATTACATCCGATACAGTTAAGCAATAATTTACTTTAACACAAATGAATTTTTAAAAATGTTAAACACTTGACAGAATAGGAAACAAATTGTATTTTCGACAATCTTCCTATGTCCGTCCATATTATTCCGTTACATACTTAAATCGCATGACTGTTTATAGCACTTCCTGAAATTATTTTTGAAAACAATTTTAGATTTTTATTAATAAACTTTTTTAGCAAGGACTTTTACAGTTAATAAAAAAGAATCTGTTTCGTAATTAAATATTTACCAGAAACAAACATTTATATCCCTTATCACGATAGCAATATACAATTATCATCTGCATATGGAGTTGAAGTCTACAGTTGATTCCATACGCTAAACATGATCGACGTACAAACAATTTCTAAAACGAGGCAAGCCATTGACAAATAAATTAATGAAACAATGGTATCAACAGTTATATTGAAAATGCACATTTTGCAAATTCTATGGTCGATGTAAGGATCTTTTAACTAAATACAACCTATCATTAAATCGACTTCATTTTAATATTTTCAAAATAACAATTTTCTTGGAAATGGCTGAATGGCTAATCGATCTATTCCAATGCACTTAATTCAAAGGAGTACTTTTCATCAAATGCAACTTTAAGGTGTCACGTTAAACTCGTAATCGGAAGATCGATGATTTGAATTACGGCCGCGACTGTTCCAAGTCGACAAATACTCCTTTAAGAAGTGCTTGGCACTTTGAAGTAAAAGTGAGACCTAGGCCTCTTGTCACGGCAGGTGTTGGTACGTTAAGGATCCCTCACTATTCAATGACTGGGTGCCAAGTAAAGACATTAATTTGAAGCACTTAACTGGTATTTTATATGATGATCTTTATGTAAGTGATTGAAAATTTCTCGAATGGTACGTAAAACAACAACCAATCTATCACCCAATCATTCAAGTCTTCTAAGAAGCATTGTGGTTTTTTTTTATTTCTAAAACATTTCCTCACATTTCTTTCATCTGTTGAAACTTAATCCATCATACGGGTTTAGCACTGTCCAGGTCTTTTCTTTATTTTCCCTTTCCAATGCTTTACACATTTTTAGTCCACCACAGGCCCCTCCATCGTCCAAAACCATTCGAGATTCTCTTACACTGGCATACTCGTCTTCTTCTAATTTGTGGTTTGTTTCTTCTTCCCTTTCTTTGTGTTCTGTAGCATATGTGTAAATATAAGAATTGTGTGAATCTCATCAAAAATTGGTTGCATGATATGCCGTTTATACATATGATGTAACTTACCATCTTGTCTAGCTATAGCCTTTCTTTGTAGAAGTTTCTCTCTGACAAAGATCAAATATTAAAGTTTTTTGCATTTAAGCATTGGAAATACATGAAGATTGTATAGAACTATTAATATAAACTACTTTCTTCTGAAATGTGAACCAAGTTTATTTGATACATGATAAGTCGAGTGTTCATCATTCGTTTGTTCTTTTAATCTCAATAGACATTGTTTCCTTTAAGTTTTTTCCCTCTGTATCTAAGCAAATATGACATTTTTTAACCATAACTACAATATTCCAGTTGATCTATGCGTTTTTTATTGTTTCCATAATTCATATTCACCTTTCCTTAAGAAAAAGAACTGAAAAAAGAACAGTGACGGATCCTATACTTCCCAATAGCCCTAGTAAGATCGCTGTCCATAGAATCGAACCCCTGTTCTCATCCTTTCCTTTTTGGTTATTATCTAATGACAAAATGATTTTGAATAAAAATATCAAGACGTAAATAGCATGGAGAATGCATGTAAATCTTCCGAAATTTAGTCAAAAACTTATCACTTCAGTTCACGAAATTCATCTTAATGTTATATGACATGAGACTGTAATATAAGACTGACATGTACTTTTCATGTTTGAAAACATTTTTTAACGATTTAATTTTTTTTTATAACACGTCATTTGATTGGGTAAAAGATTTAATCCATTTCGTAAAACATAATTTGCCTACGTTATAATGGGTTACGTCAAAAATATTTCTCCGTAACTTTTAAAATATGCTCAATTTGAAGCCTTTTTCTGGAGGAATTATTGTTTAATTGTCTGTACTGAAATTAAAAAATAAGGAAAGAAGATTATTTCAATTTATGTTATACGATATCACATAACTTCGGGAAGTTTACGTTTTTTATGAACCGCTTTGCTGTTTATAAAGCGTAAACTCCCCCAAGTTATGTAATATTGTTTAACATAAGTTGAAAAAAGCTTCACTCCTTAAATAACGCTCTTGTGTTCGTAATTTTTTCATTTTATAAAAACTTTTTTTTTCATTTTCTGAAGTCATAAGAACAAAGGAAAAAGAGAAACAAAAACAACTAGCACTACTATTAAACTACTAAACACTATATATTTATAAACTTAGTTACATGTTGAATTGGAAATCTTTAAGAACACTATTAAAGAAAGAAATCCGGACCGCTACGAAATACGTCCGGTCTATCGGGTATACCCGGGCGAAGTCTTTTTTTTTCATTTTATAAAAACGCCCGAGTATACCCGATAGACCGGACGTATTTCATAGCGGTCCGTCTACTTTGTAGATCCGACATTTAGGATGTACACAGTGTTGTTGGTTTTTTTAGTGCTTTTTATATATATATATATATATATATATATATATATATATATATATATATATATATATATATATATATATATATATATATATATATATATATATATATATATATATATATATATATATATACCGGGAACAATAATTGGATAATTCTTAAAACAAATGCAACTTATAGTATTTTCTATTCATGACTTCCCTTTTATGAATGTAAAAATATTCTTTTTTTTACAAATCCACAAACGCTCAGGTAATGCATAAAGTATGTTGATTCTACGCTCATTTTTTCTTTTGACTATTTGTTTGTATCTGTATTACTGTAGAACATTCATTTCCTGACCTTTTACTTTCGGTCTAGTCATAAAATCATCAAAAGCATTTACAAATTGGAGTACTTTTTGAGAAAATAAAACTTTCTTTTTTCTGCAGATAATATTTCCTTTTTTTATTTTTTATTTTTTTTATGGTTGTTGATAATCCTCAGACAGTTAGAGGAAAAGAGGTAACAAAGAAACAAGTATCATTTTTTAAAATGTAATTTTAAAAGAATTATCTGATATTTCAATATAAACTACACTTTATTAAATTTTCTAAGCAATACAAACTATTGTATATGATCATAATGTCTTTTTATTATAATAAAATATTATTTATTTATTTATAGATTATAATTCAATTTTTTATACTTTATATCATATTCACATACTGATTGATGCAGTTTCGTTGTAACATTCCCCCGTTCTTGCATCACATCTCTCACAAATGCACTTTTCTTCACATCTATTTCCAAAATATCCCTCTGGACAATTATTGCTGCATTCAATTCCATATGATCCATTACATGCTAAATCAGCGATGATTCAGTGAAAACAATTTATCATTTTACATTTACAGCAAAACAAAGGTATTTTGAGAAAGGTCCAGGCTAATTAGGGATGAATTCTTGAAATGGTGAGAAATCAAAAATATAAATCTTTTCATAATATTTCATGCTCAAAAAAGAGAAAAAATAACTTACGGTAACATTTGTCTTTAAATGTTCTATAGCCGGCACAACATCGGAAGGGACCACCTCTAAAATATATTCATTAAAATATTATAATATGAAGTGTATTTTTTAAAATGAGTTCTTACATCAATACATCAACAATGCCACGTCTTATTAGCATGATTTGCTACAAATCAAAATGTTTGCAAACACTTCTTGAGACAAAGTAAAGTTAAGCACCTACTGTGTTTTTGAACAACGTGGATCCACTGGTTTTAGATCTATAGATGTATTTTCGACCAGCAAAAAAGAGAGCGATGCGAACAATCTAATGAGATTCATTTTTATGTACGTCAATGGAAGTTTTGTAATTTCCTCATACACACTGGTATATTTAAATTGAATACAATATATCATGCTTAGGTCTGACCTCCTTCGTTCTCTTTATTGTGATCGATATGCAATAAGCTGTTTCTCAACACACTATCACACACATCTCTTTGATTAAAAACTAGACAGACCATTCTTTACAGGTCGGGGTATGAAATTACGTATCAAGTTGCAAAGTTGTTTTATGTTGTTGTTTTTTTTTAATGTTCTTCGTTTAATTTTGTACTTTTTCTTTTACATGTTAAGCGCTTTTGGGTACTCGAAAAATTTTAAAAGGTACTAAATAAAAGTAGTATAATCTTAATAATGAAAATAAAATGTGTTTGTGAAACACTGATACCCCCTTAATGGTAGCTTTTGGCGAAAGTTGAAGTTTTTCTAATGAAAATCAAATTCCAGTGTCAAGAGATGAAAATATTAACGTTCCTACCCAATAAATATACTTGTAAAATATGATTCCCAAGCACCAACTATTCAAAATTAACGATAAAGAATAAACTTTTTAAATCATGAATCAAACTCTAAGATCAGTGTCAAAAAGTCAAATTAAAAGTGCCCAGGAGACGGCCCTTTCATAAGAATGTACATTTGAAACATAAGAGTCATAGCACCAATTGTTCACCAAGGTTAATGGTTTCAAAGTGGGTTAAACTCTAGGTCAATGTCAAAGGCGAGAATTGTTGGTATCCGATCAAAAGTCTTGTCACAAGGCATACATCTGTGACATATAACGGCTCCAGTACAATCTGTTCAGAAATTATGGCCCAAGTAAAGGTTTTTAAGAAGATGAAAGTCAAGGGTATAAGGTCAAAAATACACATGTGAAGTGAGAAAAATATGGAGATAACAAACAGTATTCAAAGTCAATTAAACAAAACAAAATGAGATCCTCATTTTCCAGTAGTTAAGGGGGGACCTATGTCGTTCTACGTCAAAGCAGCGTTATGTGACGTCACAATAGCGACGTTTTGTTTTTTTACCTGTTGATATTTTGCAATAGTGATATAGGCATAACATTTTTATTTATCAATAACATACACAATTTACAAAAAGAAAATTAATTCATCATTAATAACAGTCTTATTTGATTTATGGAGTGTGATCATATTAGAGTTCTCTTCCTTTGGTAGATAATTCATAAAATTCTAAGTTGTGAAGAAATACCTCGATGATATGCTGATATATAAGTGCAAAAAGATTTAACATAAAATTCAGCAAAGAAAGTGGCTTAAATCAGGGAAATATGTTTAATTGTATGTTTACCATTAATAGTGTTTTCTGGATAGAACTAAGAAAAAATTTAGAAATGTGCTTGTACGTATATTTGCTTATTGATTTGTAGTACATGTAGATTTTATTGTATAAAGTCATTCTTAGGTTCTAATTGGTTGGTTGTTGACGGTACAATATATTCGTTTTTCGCAAATAGTTTTATATTCAGATGTTTGTCAATGTTTAGTTACCTTTATTTTAGTGCAGAAAGGTCAAAATTTATGACACAAGAGTACGAAAATAAAAGAAAATGTCATATTTCTCGTTAATTTTATCATAAACGTATACTTTTTTCTTTGTTAAAATAAAGAGATGAATCGTTTATTTCAAAAAATACAAATTACAACATTTTCACACAAAGACTTTTTAAGATATTACATGTTATGCATGTCGGAATTGTAAAAAATACGACAAGAAAAACGGGGTGATACTTACATTGTGCGCCTTTATAATTTTTCATGCGAAATAAATTTTAATGAATTTGCCTTCATTTTAAAGATACGAGTCATATATATTGAATACATGTTGATTTCGAATGGGATTTGACATTTTTGGTTCTTTTTAGTGCTTATTTGGAGTAGAACAAGAATGTCTGAAAATAATTTATTTTCTGCATTTTACACTGTTTTTGCACGTGCTCCTGTGTAAAAATAAGCAAATAAAGGTATTGTTTTTAATACCTAAATATTAAGAGCAAGTGGTCAGGAAAGAAATGTCAAAGTTTTGAAAATTTCACACAAAGACTTTTCGGACATAGGTCCCCCCTTAAAATAAACATTTAGCCATTTCGAAAATTGTACCATTTCGCGTTTCCTCCAAAATAAAAAACGAACAAAATTTTTCAGCGTAACCTTTAAACTAGGAAACTGTTTAGACTGGTCACAACTACAGTGAACCTTATGTATCGATGGGGTAGAGAGGGTGTTAATGTTAGTATAATTTGAAGTGTAGGTACTTTTACGAATGTGCTTAAGTGTAAGTATATGCATTTTTGGAGAGGGAATAAGATATCAGTTTCCTCGTATATGCAAACTTTTCCCTGTTATTTTTAGGAATAAAAATAAATGATATATTCAAAGAGGGCAAAATTTTTCAGGAAGTCATTTTTACATACTCATCTAAACAAATTTGTAGAAAATGACTGTTTTCAAAGTTGTTATGATAGTCATTTCTTTGGTGCATAATGCAAAACAGTTAGGGATAATTCCTATAGAACCTAAGTGTAGCGATTCTAATGTTTCTTCTGAGTAAGTACATGTTGAAGTTTTAATAAGTTTTTCTAAGGTTCATTTATTAAGTCACATAATAAATTAAGAATTTGTATTTTATAAGGAATTCCCGATGTTGTACTTCGTATAGAACTATTGGAGGAAAATGTTACCGTGAGTTGTACTTTAACATGAATGTTACATTAAACACGTTTTAAAGGTATCTTGAAGTTCAAGAAATTTGTAGGTAATTGTTATAAAAATGATAAACTTGGTCTTAATTTCTAAGACTCACACGACTAAAGTCACTTTACCTTATACAATTATTCATTACCAAGAATGTTTGGATCTGTCGTATCTGTGCTTTTTTATCTCACATAATGAAATTCATTTTCTAATTCCATATACATAAGAATGAAATAGTCATTGCTTCCTTTTATCAAGCATGCATAGGATCATTCGGATTAGAATGCAGCAAACTTTGTCCCAAAGGATATTATGGCCTTAAATGTCAAGAAAAGTGCGAGTGTGACAGGTGTAATGCTACGACAGGAAATTGTTTTCATGAGGAAAATTCAACAAGTACGTACCTCACTAAAATTTAATGTTAAAAAAACATTCTTAGTACAAAGTCTGCCGAGAATTTTTATTCAGCAACACAATAAAGTTTTTCTTTATCATTTTGAATATAAGTTGAACCATATCCAATCTCACAAAATTAAACATTTTTTATACTCTTATCACATCATTTAGGATCTTAAATCAAAACTATTAAATCACTCACTCTGCGGCGACAAAATAATATCAAATCATTTCCTTAAATGGAATTAATGCTGCATGCAAGGGACATTGATAGTAAGGAATTGAGCAGAAGGTTTAACTTAAAAAATGTTAGAGATAGATATTTCCTGAGCAATACCAAAATAAGATGTTTCTCAATATATGAGTAAATACTAATTTTTTTTTTTAGAAAAATTAAGAATAAATTTGGCTTCAAAATGATTGAATATATATTGTTTAACGTCCCTATTGAGAATTTTACACTCATATGGAGACTCCACCACTTGCCGATGGAGAGCTGCAAATTTTGACCTATACTCGGCACTCAGGGGCATTGAGCAGGGAGGGATCTTTTTCGTGCCAGCACCTACTGTGAAATGGGACCTCGGTTTATACGGTCTCATCCGAAGGACCAGTCTCCACGTCCCACAGTGGGATTTGAAACGCGACGTAGGAATGAACTCCTTACCTCGAAACTCTAAAGCAGACGCTTTAACCACTACGCAACACAGACGACGCTTCAAAATGACAATTGTTCATATATAATCATATTCTTGCTCATTTCTATTTTACTAGGAATTTCCGTGGCCTGCTTGGCCTTCTTTACGACTGGCAGTGTTTTCTTTGTTGCAGCACTAATAACGTGTCTCTATGTTAAAAGGTAGGTCCATTATTACATTAGCAACCGTTATATTAGATATATTGATATAAAACGCTGCAACTCACCTGTTTTATGATTGGTGAAAAAAAATACGAATTGTTGTCAAATTCATGATTTTTGGAAAAAGGTATTTAATTCAGAAAAGTGTAGCTGAAATGATTATCTCTAAATTTATCAAAATAGGTGTGACAACATGTAAATATATACATGTAATATATATTTATATATAAATATACAATACATTCAGATTTATTTATTTGATTGAAATATTTATTTTTAGTTTTAAAACTTCTTAAATGCAAAACTTATCATTTTTCACAGACATTTTCCCGGGAAAAGGTATGATAAATATGTACAAGATAGCCGTTCCCTTGGTGAATCAGCTTCTCAAATCTACACCAGAATGGAAGAAAACGTGTATCAGGAATGTGAGCAGTCATCGATTATCTATAATGATTCAGCAAATTCGAGTTGCTTTAGTCAATATAACAGATCTCATCTACTCGAACGAAGAAAAGAAAACAAAGCAAAACCATCCATACTGTCTCTCCTTAGGTGGAAAAAGAGATGTTCCGGGAAAACTTTGACAAAGCCAGGATACATATATGTAATTGGATCACAAGAGCACTTAACAGAAACAGCCTCTGGATCTGGAGAAGCACCACTCCGGTTACAAATAACAGCAGAACAACCCCCTCAACCAATGCTACCTCTTCCATTACCAAGTTCACACACTGCAACAGCAACAATCTCTACATAATACTACTACTATAACCACCAGCAGCAGCCCAGCAAAATAGATAAAAACGTCTCTAACACATATGAAGCATTTGGGGGATTTTCGATAAAAAAAAAAACACGTGAAAAGTGTCAATTTTAAGGCTTTATTCTAAAACATCCATTTGATTTTATTTTAAATTTCATCAATATTCTTGTTTTTTTTTTTATTGTTTGTTTGTTTGTTTTTGGTTTGTTTTGTTTTGTTAATTAGATTTCATAAGAACAAGAGTATTGTAACATAATCTTCACAAATCTAAGTGTAATATTGTATATTAAATCAATTTCTGAATGTTATCCAGTAGTTCAATCCTTTCTTTTCCTTGTTGAATGACCACACTGAGCTACAGTTCAAGACATCTTTGGACACACTCTGTACGTGCTCATCATCTGTTTTGAAATCTAAGAATATTTCGAAACAAATGATCCAGTAAAATACATTATGCATCCAAAATTAGAACCATAAATGAATTTGTATTTCCTGTGTCTCCTGTAAAACGATAGCTACAGATTAGTACGCTGGTCTGAACAATGAACTGGAAGGGATGAAGAAAGAGGCAAAGTATCACACATGGAAAATGTCTATCATAATTGTGCACAAAAATGCATCGTTTCTTGTTTTATTATTTATACCTTGTTTCTCAAAATACTATATAGCTGTGTGTTATTTCCATAATAATCCATTTTGTCCACGAAAAAAATTGTGCCCATCATGTACTAAGTGCATTTGACTTAACTACTTAGTATCCTGCCATTCAAAGTGGCAGTATAAATTTCATTCAATTTCAGACTCAAAGGGACAATCAATAAAACTTTCTGAAGAAAGTTTTGTTGTAGATATAGTTAAAGAATACAAATGTATGTTAGATTAACACGACTAATGATATCCTGAGATGGCGGTGTAAAACAAACGGAGAAAAAAATCAAGAAACAATGCATTTCTATGTTAAAAAAATAATGAATTATATATTTAAAATATATTATAATGGGTGGTGCTGTAACTCTCTGGTTGTTCATCCCTTAATCTTTAGACTAGCAACCTACATGTTAACATTGCTGGAGACCTGGGCCCGTTTTACATAAGAACTTACGATTAAAACCAAAACCTTTAGTTGATTTTAATAGAAGATGGGCTTATTTGGCGTGTAATCTGCAGGAATCATTTGTACGAAGTCCATGATTCGGTTGGCTGAACATAGCTTGTCAGAGTTACAAACATAACCATAGAATTGTTTTCATTTAGTTAGAAATATCTTGTCAGATTGTAACATTTATGACCGTTTTTCCTAGGAGGTACAGTAACATTGGTAATGTTTCACAAAAAACACCCATAAGATTAAAGGCATAGATGATAAGTGTACCTGTCATGTTCAGCATTATGACATAGAATATATAGAAGATTGGATTTGATTTCGCTCCAGAACCAAACTAATGCAGAAAATATCTTATTCAAAATTTTGATACATCAGTACATAAAATGAAACTGACAATATACACATGTAATTGATATAAATGATATTTAAAAAAAACAAACCCTAACCCCATGCGAGGCTCGAACCAAAAAAATTTCACATTTAGTGCACTGAACAGGTACATGTAGCCCATATTACTGAGCTAGCACCGCTACACATTCAGTACGATTTAAAAAGGACAAAAAAGCATCACATTTAAACAGTTGGATTTTTTTTTGGGGGGGGGGGTCATTTTTTATGGTCTATGTGTCTTCTCTCCATTTTTTGCAAATGTATATTCGTTTCTTTGAATTAAAATGCACACATATAACGTTTCAAAATCATGGAGAGAAGACCCAGAGATAGAAAAAATTTGGAGAAAAGTGTTTAAAAAACGTACCATTTTGTATGAATTGTTAGATGTAGCCAATTTTCAAGTTATTTTTTAGCAAATCAAAATACACTATCGGGAAAATATTTTCCTTTCCTATTACACAGGAATCTGATAAATAAAAAAAAATGTTAAAATTTCACGTGACAGGTCGCAAAATTTTTCACTTTTTAGGTACGCTCAGATTCCTGCCGATTTCCTTTCAAAAAAGCCCTCGTTCTTTTGCTAAATGGGTGATTTTGTTTTAAATTGTGAGGGTAAAAATATCTCACAACTTATGTTTTTTATTAAGATTAACACCATTTTCAATAAAATTTTACTCAAAAGTTTATAAGCAGAAAGAAAGTTTGGTCTTAGTCTTAAGTCCTTTTGTAGAACAGGCCCCTGTTATTGCTTTTATTTACCTAGCTTTTACTTTATATACTAGTATTCACAATTCTTTCACTGCGCAAACCACAAAATATTATTTCATTTTCTCTTTAACCATTTATTACAAATTTTTTTTATATCGATTCATATGAAGAAAAATTTAATTTTGCGCTGGAGTACCACTGATTTTATCCGTTCTAGACCTAAATCTTCCATGTCGAATGATACTTGGATTTTACATCTGAGGACAAAAATGTCATCTACAAAAAACCTTTTCCAAACTTCAGCACCGACATCTGACTTCAGGTACTTGAAATTAGGTTCTTGTGATCTTAGAAGTATATCAAATCGGTTTTTAAAAATGCGAAGTCAACTGAATACTCATGTTACAAAATGAAACCGAGTGCGAAAGGTTGAAATACAGTTGCTTAAAATTCAAAAGCGTAAATACTTCAAAATTTTAAAATGTATTTTAGGTGCGACGTAGAAAAAACTTATAGATATTCGGCTCAAAGGATCAACAGCCTGAGATGGAGACTCACATACATTTAAATGCTTACTACAATGATTTCATATTTCTGAAATTTATTCAACTTTCTATAATTGCTAATCTGTTCAAGTTGTATAGAATCAAGGAAAGCTTGCCTTACCTTAAAGCAAAAATCATTTTCATGCAGCATGCACACATAATATCACACATTGAGATACACTTCGAGGCAGCAATATTAAAATTTATTATTTTTTCTATTCAAACGAAGAAGTATTAAAACGAAAAGAAAATTTTAATAACAGTAAATAAACACTTTTTTCCCCTTAAAATTCGTGTTTAGAGTCAAATAATTCTATCATTTGTTTTATAGATGTAGAACGTGGTTCTCTTGCTGTTTTGTTTGTCAGTGACAGTGCATCTTTCGCTTTTTGAAGTTGACTTGGTTTTGGTCGTTTAAGTGGTGGTAGTGGTGGTTTTGGTGATTTTGCTGTCTCTTCCGCTGCCTCTGGTAACAGTGGTAGTGGTGTTGTTGGTGACGGTGGTGGTAGTGCTTCTGCTGTTACTGCTGGATGTTGCTTTGGTGGTAGATCTTGTCCAATTCCAGATGACTCTGTTGTGTGTGTTTCCATGTCAATAACATGTAAGTATCCTCTGTTCATTACATTGGTTTCTGAACTTCTTTTTGCATTCATAAGGATAGACAGAATTGTTGGCTTTGCCTTCTTTCGGAGAAAAATTTCAGGGATATTATATCTATCGTAATGGCTTTCAGAGTCTTGATAAGTTGGATCACTGTAATTGGAGGAAAGTGGCTCACATTCGTGGTACACGTTTTCCTCAACTCTTGCGTAGCTTTGAACCGCTAAATCGCCAGGGGTAGAACTTTCAGGCATGTAATTATTGTCTGAATTCAACGACATTTTCCTTGAAAATCTACATCAATAAAGCAGATTACATGTATTTCAGAAATTGTATTAACCTGAATGATATCACCTATATTTTATATTTTTTTTTACATCATTCATTGTCATACCAATTTCTATATTTGTTATTTTGGTAACAAAATAATATTTCATTCGCTCTGTCACATTTTCTTTAATTACTGTACAATCACGTATTTTCGTGGGGTCAAATTTCAAGGTTTGAGGGGAAAATATTGGTTTGTGGGGATTTGATTTCGTTGTTTGAGAATGTTTTGTAGTAATGCATATTGATATTTACATTTCGTGATGGTCTTGAGTTCATAGGTTTCTCCATACCTCGAAAACAACGATTAATAACCCCAACCCCGAAAATGTGTGATTTCACAGTATCTCGTTTAAATCAGATTGTAAAAATCTAGCTCACCTCTTCACAGATAGACAAACCACTAATGCAGCAACAAACAAAATTCCAGCTGCTAGAAAAATAGCCATAGAGGCAAAGGAAATCCCTAAATCGAATTTTTTTTCCAAAATTAATCAATGACTTTATTGTAAACAATCAAACAAAATTTATAACATGTATCAAAAGGGGGATGTTGATATTTTTTTCCATAATAAAAAAAATATATTTCAAAACTTTTACATTGACAAAGCAATCTTAAAATCATATATTAATACAATGTTTTACTTGATGTTATCTGTTGAGGACAGACGCCGGTTATGCTATCACAGTTCTCACAAATACATTCTTCCTTATATCCTTTGCCATAATATCCTTTAGGACAGGGTATCGTACAGTTGTACCCAGGGTTCCCGACACAAACTAACAAAAGACAACAGAAGCGATTCAATATTTCAATGTATATGTACGTGTATCTTAAAATTTAAAGATATCTTGAATTTATCAAAAATGTATGTGTTATATTCTATTTGTTCATTTCAACTCTTTATCTTTTACTTTATCGATATTATATGTGCTCTGGATATTTTACTGCTATTTTCATTTTAATGAAAAATTAATGGAACTAAAAATCAAATGATAATTTTAAAAACTTTCAACATCCATCTTCTTTCTATTCTAGGTTTAAAGGGGACTTTCATGGAATGATGACATGTACTAACCATCTTTAGCGTCTGTATTGCAATACTAGGTAATTATTGCTGTCATTGTCAATGGAAATTTGTGAATTTCGAAGTAAAATATTCACTGAGCGTAGAGGTCGATTAAAAAATCCAAGCCTCTAAAGTATTTAAATTTGCTGATGTAAAAAGGTAGCTATAAAAAACAGTAATCAATATCAAAATATCTATAAAAAATACAAATCTCTGTAGAGGTTATTAAACATGGACCTCTGGAAATTCTAGAAATGCAAGCAAACGTACAGATCACCTCCTTACTTTGCGACTCTAGAGTCACCTCGTTTGTCACACAATTTAGTGTTACACGTGGTTAGCACTTATCTTCTACAGCCATGACAATTATGGATGAAATATTACAGAAAATTGTTTAGGGCTATCATAGTACTGTGGGCATGTAGTAATAAATGTTTATCTGATTAATTTAGGAATTCCTCTCTATTTCTTTTTTGCCTATAGAGAACAGTTACCTGATGCATTTGCTTTGTAAAAGCATTCTCCAGTAGTTGCATCACATCTCTCGCAATGACATTTTTCTTGACATTTCAGACCATAGTACCCTGGTTTGCAAGGTTTGTTACATTCCTTTCCAAAGGCTCCTATACAAGCTTTAAACAAAAAAGGAAGTGAGACTTTGTACTTTCTGTAACTTGGTATTAAAAATTAAGTATGACATCATTTTCTGCATTTTCAATACTCTCTTTTTCTTGCAACACCCAAAACAGCCTCTTCTAAATCATCAAAATATTGCTGAATTCATTACGGAAATCTTTTTATGCTCCCTTTGTTTTTCTGCATCCATTAAATGTCTTGACCAAAAGCTGAGTAAAATTTGAAAAAAAAGGTCCACTTTGAGCTTAAAGTTCATTATCTTGACAATCCTAGGCTCAAAATTCAAAATATCACTTGTGAATGACATATGCTATGCTCTTCATATTTGAATTTGTTTTGCATCATGAATATGCTTTCTCCCCCGGAAGAGGATATGCATTCAAAATTCACAATCACAACAAAAGGGTGTTGGAATCTCGTCTTGATATTAAATGTTCTTTAGTCAGTTATTTAAAATTTGCACTTACCTTCATAACAGTCCACTAAGTTAACAATCGCAATGATTTTAAGTTTCTTGTGATAGTAAATAACCCTCACCTTATTCCGTCAAATACATAAGGTAATGCTTAAAAATGCATTTGATGAGAAAAAAAGTTTTACATTATGAACACAATAGGGTAAATGTTTTAAGTAGGTTATAGGCCTCAAACTATCCATTCTATGGGAATAAAGAACTTTTGTTGGGCTAACGGCCCCCAACAGTTCTTTCTTATCACAGAATGGACAGTTTTTCGCATATAACCTTTTCTTAATTGTAACGCATCGTTTGATTGAATTTTAAAAAATCAGTTTACATCCTATAACCTCTGTTGCCTACGTCAAAAAGACTGAGTCGGAAAAATTTCAATCCACTTGAAGTTACTTTTAAATATGACCTATTTAAAGACGTTTTTGAAGTGAGAATTTCTTTATTTTCTACACTTAATGATGAAAAATTTAATGTAAATCAGTAAAACTGGTATATGATATGAATAATATATATAGATTTCAAAGCGTCAATACTTTTTCAATCATATATCAAAATTCTTTATAAGGAAGTCGTTGGTGATATGCTTAATACGTTTAAAAAATGTTTGAATAATTTTAATCCGATTTTAATTCTTTCCTTATAACTTCATAAATTAGTTTTTAAATTGAAATCATATTAATTATCAAAATAGCAGAGGAGTCTCACTTGAAATTTGATAGAAGAGTCTTCTAATAATAAGGGACTCCGACCCTCAGCCAGGAAGGACAACTCTTTAATTTATAATTTAATTCAAAAAATCTTAAATTTAGCTTGAAAATTAAATATTTTCATGCCACAATTTTCATTATATACCTCTCAATGTGCTTCAAGGTTCTTTGCAAAGCTTCATAAATCACTTCTTATTTCATATCATGTTAACAAACATTAGGATCTAAAAATGCTTTTCCAGGATAAAAATTTCGACTTTTAATTAGACCTTCTTGTGAAGTTCAAAGAACCTTGAAGCACATTGAGCGGCATATAATAAAAATTGTTGCATGAAAAGATTTAATTTTCAAGCTTCATTTAAAGACTTTTTGAATTAAATTATAAATTAAAGAGTTGTCCTTCCTGGCTGAGGGTCGGAGTCCCTTAACGAGGATAGAACTCGATAAAAATGATAAAGAGTTCTTGTTTTCTATATGTCTTAAAACTCTGCTTTGTATACTATTAATATTTGGCATAATATATATACCAAACTGATGATTGTTTGTGACAGAAGGACCCCAATAACAGTTTTTGTTTTCATTTTTTAATATATATACTTATTGTCCTTTTTAGAAAAATGACAAAATCGCACTTTATATTGTTTGTATTGTTATGTTTTTTTTTTTACACATATGCGGTAGAATAGCCAGATCATTTTTAAAAATAAATCCTATTTGAAAGCATGCAAGAGTCATTAATATGCAAATATTTAATTTTTATATAAAATAAAGACATGCATTTATCTCTCCGGCTGCAAATAACTGTAGAAGTATTTAATTTTGTGATCTTCTTTTGAAAATCTTTTATAGAAATACAGCTAAATACATTTAATTTTTTGCACTGTAATGATAATGCAAATGAAGAATCGCCCCCTTTTCGGGATGGAGATATCAAAAGCCCAGAAATTAAAGAAAATTAAATGTATTATGTTTTGTTGTTCAAACGCTTACTATACTGAATCGTACCTGTAAGAACTTTTCTCGTAATAAAAATAACTCAGTTCGAAATGATGAGTTCTTTCCTCTTTAGAGTGTGGTCTATTCTCGTAAATAGTTGGTTTTCAAAAGGTGTTTCATAGTTATATTTTCTGGTAACTACCAGAGAAATATGCTCTATATTTATTTTTCAAATCGCGTTTCGTATTTCAAAGGATTTATACAATAAGATAACTTTTCTTCAGTTTATAATCGATATCAGTCGTCTGTAGAAGGAACTAATTAAAAGAAAAAGTACTTACGGTAACATTTCCCTCGAAAGGTTCTGTGGGCAGTACAGCATCGCACTTTATGACTAAACTCAAGAGAATTATCGAAATAAACTGTTATAATGGGTTATCATACTTTTGGGGGAAAACACATTTAAAGCATGTTTTTGTCAAAATAAGGACCTACCTATGAGGATCGAAGCACTTAGGATCTACTGGTGCTATCTCTGCAAAAATGTTTTCAATCAACAGAGGAGATACCAAGACCACCAGTCTGACACGATCCATTCTCTCAGATTAATGAACTTGAAGATTGTTTCCTAAGCAATTATAGTATTGGAAATTTTCACTTCAATTTCTGATGCAATTGAGCGGAAAAAATTGTGCAGTCTAGTAATGAGACATCCATTTTCTCAAAAAAATTAAAGGCTTAAGGATAGATGATACAAATAATCTTTTTTTTTTTTGGAGGAGACTTAATATCATTTCACAGGTTAAGAAAAGTGGACAATTTGTCTTTTATTTAATTTTTTTTCCTTAGATATGGAAAATGAAATACAATTGGAAGTTTTTACTTAATACTTCAATAAAATTAAACATATGGACAAATCACACTCAGTTAAGATTTACAGATGAAAACAAATTTCAGAAGATGTTAGCTTGGTGCTTAAAGTGTAATATAAACTTAAAACGACTGTACGGCTGCAAATCGTGTGCTTAATCATTCAAATTTACCCAATATGTCATTAAGGAATAAGACAAAAAGTTGAAGACACCAGTTTTAGAAATATAAATTTTCTCTCCTCATACAAAATTCACGTAATTAGAATCTGCCGGAAAATCAAGGGTCGTACAACTTAGATCTCTTTACTTGTACCACGTGAATTCTAAAATGGCACGTGCCTACACTGTTTAATGGTATATTAGGTAAAAGCAATTCCCAAAGGAAAATATCATAACTCTCCGATAAATAAATAAATATAAACATTTTAGTCTGCATTCAGACGAATTTAACATAATTAGGTACAAATGTTGACGTTTTGTGTATTGGGGTCCAGGAAGAGAAAATCCACAAAATATTTTTCTGTAGTTCCATCACAATTTGCACTACAAATGGCAATAATTTTTGTATGTCATAAATGCATTTTTAGGCTGAGTTTACACTATTTTTTTTTATTGAAAACAATGGAGATTTGAGAAATCAACGAACCTGTAGAGAAGAACCTTTCTGAGCCCCAGGTGAATGTCACCGATATCCCGTTTCTTCTTTATCCAATGCCAATGATTATATAAATCTTCTTACAAAATTTTTGTCGGGAAATTTGCTTTTGCAAGCCCTATTTTTGGTTTCTTTTCCTTTTTGGTCGAATTTAATAATGTTACAGGCCTACTGGTCTTTCCTCTTTTATCATGCTGTTTTGTTATGAGAACTACGCATCCGTGTATAGCATGGAATGTGGAACCTCGAACACGTTGTGACGTACATATTTATGTGCCATAAATAAGTATTACTTTTAATGAAATAATAATCAGAATTATTTACTTATGAAACTTGTAATTTTCTGAAAGTGTAAGTATAAAAAATTCCAAATCTTATAGGAATTCAACAAATCTGTTTTTGATGAGTAAAGTCACTTTAAGAAAAATAATCCAAGCCAGGTGAATTTTACCGGGGAAAGCAAAATGGTAAAAATCAGCCTATGTGATTTTTCTGATTTTTTATCATTTTGTTTTCCTTATTCATACTTATGCAGTATCATAACTACATACGAGGATCATATCTCTCAGTTGATTAGATTCGTGAGAGCATGCCCTACGTATGAACAATCTTTAAAACGAGGTAAGTTATTAACTAACAAGTTGCTGAAACAGGAATATCATCAGTCTAGTTTAAGGAATGCAGCAATATACCTTCTCAACAGCATACGGAGTGTATATATCTCAGTTGATCCGATACGCAAGAGCGTGCTCTGAGTACGAACAATTTCTGAAACGAGGTAAATTATTTACAAGCAAGTTGGTGAAACAAGAATGTCAGATGTCTCGTTTAAAGTCATCATTTTGTAAGTTCTATAGTCGATACAATGGCTTTTTCAGCAAATACAATTTTTCATTAACGAGGCCCGATCTAGTTGATCTGCGCATACGTTTTAACGCAGCGTCGACTTAGGCACGTCACAGTACCCTGGACTGCCTTCACAATTGAATACAATAACGTCACAATTAAAATGACGTCAAATTGCGCTAAAATATTTCGCGAATCTTGCTCTATAGACTGCTTGTTGAAAGCTGGCTCATTCTGGCTTTTTTTTATTACTTTTAAATTATTAACAACTTTGAAACATAATTTATTTTGAGGTATCAATTTTTTGGAACAGATTCATTAATTCTATCTTGTTTTATTTCAATCTGTGAGTTAGAAAATAATCCAACTGCAACCAAAAGTAACGATTTTAGTCTTTCTCCTCGAACATTGAAGTGTTTATACTCACCATTTTTATTGAACATAAAGAGAAAATAATGCCATAATGTAAGAATGATTTAATTTTTAGAAACTTATACAGTATTACAATCGTTTGTTGATGTTATGTAAAGTTAACCTATTGCAGTTTATGAAATACTAGCTATAGTTGGATAAAATAAGTCCTACTTTTGTGTTTTGGTATGCCCCCTTTTCACTGCAATAAAGGCTACCTCCGATTTTCTTTTCATTTTTTAAAAGAGGGATGTGAATTGCATGATATATGCAAAAATTAAAACATTTCATCATTTGTTTTTTTTCATTTGTCAATTCCTTTGTTTATTGAGGAGTTTTAGTATGTAATTGTGTATAAAAACACGAAAAATGGTCCATATCTTGAAAGTGCCCCTATTTGACTACAATAAAGGCAAGGCAACAAAATTTCATTCTAATTTTTCTTAGCATAATACATACAAATTTATTTCCAAGAATCAAATTTTTATCATTCCGTTTTCGTAATATCCAACTAGATTGGGCCTCGTTAAGTCAAATCTGACCGACGTATTTCATACTTATTGTAAGTCCATTATATACACACTGTATTGTCGACGGATTTTTTCCGTTATTTCCCGATCATGCCAAGGAGCACACGCTGGGTGTGACCGGTCGGCAGGGGATGCTCATTCCTCCCTGACACCTGATCTCTGAGGATTAGAGATCCATGTTTGCTCTGCTCCTATAATGTATTGTTTAATGGGCTTTTGAGCTTTAATACTGTTCGTTATCTCCATATATTCTATTTTGCAAGAATACCACTTGAGGCTTTGGTTGATGCTTCTGTTGATTAACAAATATGCTAGCATTCTTAAAACGTTAAGATTTAATTGCATTCAAATCATTGATGGGAATACAAAAAGAAATGAAAGTTTTTCACGGTTATAAGAATACATTAAAACTCTAGAGTATCGAGGTCACGTTTATCATGCTTACATTCATGTTTATTTTGGTACTGTTCAACTGCTGTGTTGTATTGACCTTTGTTCTGCGGTTTCAGCCCTTCTCATTGTACCTTAGAACCCTTACAGAGCTTGCAATCTGGCGTTGGATATCTGTTTATTTTAGAGATACAGAAAAAGACCCTAAAGTAAATCTGAAAAAAAAGAATATATATACCATCAATTCAATTAAATCAATTAATTTTTATCAAATCAATAAATTCATAAACTAAAAGTTTACAAAACAATGAACAAAACATTAATAAATGTAAATATTTTACCAACTTAAATCCATCTCTCATTGCAATCATTCCTTCTTCGTTGTCAAAGATATCAAAGAAAACGAATATTTACTAATTTCCAGTGAAATCGGTATGTAGCGCACTTGTTGCGTGTAAGAGGGTGTGTGTTTTAATTATTCTCTTTGGTATGTTCATGCATTACATTTTACATTTGTGCAGAAAAAGTATATAATGTCTTCTAACTGAAAAATGGAATCAAGGCATTAAAATATGATAAGCAACGAATCGAACCACTTCCTGTCTTGAATCTAAGTAAACTTCTAAAATTTGTGCAAAATACTTTTTCAAATTGAATAATAATATGTCTTGATTTATTAAATAATTAAAATACTCTATACTCTCACTACGTGTAAAAAATTTACCATTACAGGCATCAAAATTGCATTTTTCTTCACATCCTACTCCCTTTCTTCTGAATGGACATAGTTTTGAACAGTTAATAGCAATAGCCTTGAGGCCTTCTGAAATACAACAAGATAAACGGCAATGCAACAATCTATTCCTATCTCTTGTTGTTTTTTAGCTTCTCAATATATCTAATTTGAAAGGCAAAAAATTTTAGTTAATACAAAATAACATGAGTAATTTCAGTATTTCTATTACTTGCAAGTAATACATCTGTACATCTTCCCATATTATGTTACGTTTTAGTTATGTGCAATGTGAATTACTTAAATATTTGATGTACATGTTTTTCATTTCTTCAATCAAAGAATTGGTTTTGCCGTCACATTCCTCACATAAGCATTTTTTCACATTTTCTGCAATAATATCCTTGTGGATAGGGAAGTGAACGAAACCATTGAAATAAAGAGAATGCAATGCATTAACTATAAGTAAGGACAGGGTCATTTTCAATCTTCAAACTTCAGGTAATTGAACTCCAGATCAATGTCAATCTGATTAAAACATTTAAAAAAGAACTATATTTATAGAACGATCACACGTTGAAAGAATAAAAAGCAGAGAAAGTAGAAGACAAAAATCAAATACCTGTTTCTGATTGCTTTTTACAGGACCCATTCATACTATCACAATCTTTACAAGAGCATTTTTCTTCACACCCTCTACCATAATACCCGGATGGACAAGGTATAGAACAATCTTTTCCAAAACTTCCAAAACAAACTGGAAGAAAATGCATAATTGGTAAGATTATACGCAGTAAGGTCTATGTTTGGCAATATGGTTGTTTGATGTCTGTTATGTTGTTCAATTGTAATTTTAAGCTAATTAAATGAGAGTTCTTATATCAGTCCTTAGCTTATTACTAAGAGCTTGAGTACTGATCGTTATATATCTCCATATATTTCAAAATTAGGGAGCACGTTCACAGAGTACATAATCTATAGTGAAATAGTTTAGACAAACTTTGAACTGCAACTGTAACAAAATTTTTTTTTACCCCAGACATAAAATTTGGTATTTCTCATTATATCATGGCTTAACCAACTGAAAATATGGTCTCCTTTTGCCTGAAAGTCCTTTGCTCTACGCATTTAGGGTTAATTGAGATATGAAGTCTAGACTTCAAATCTGGCGTGAGTTTTAAATGAATTTTTATTCTTAGGATAGCTCATGAACAATTTTCGCTCATGAACATATACATATATGTTATTTTTTCCAAAAATGATTTCGAAAACTACTAGTATCAGAAAAGTATCCTTATACGAGGGTTATTCCAGAAAAACGTGAACATTTTCAATATCCTTTGTTTCACTGAAACTATTTAATTCAAAATTGGCATACATCATGATCAACATTTTTTGAATGATGCCTAAAAATTTCATTGAAATATCTCTATAAATAAAATTTTCTTGTCATGTAAAGGAATCTATCAAATCAGCTGTCGGAGCAACACTGACGACGTCAAACCTATCTCGTAGTGTTTACGAATTTGTTCTGAAAACTGTGTCTCTATAAATATTCATTTTTAAGCACACATTCGGCAATGTATTTAATTTTGTTTTAGTTACCAAGTTATACATCTCAACTAGTATTACTAGAAGATTGGGGAGTTAATTCTTTCAATAGACAATTTCACACTTGATCGAATTATTTAACAGCGGTCTTCATGTAGGCCTAAGACGTCCCGCTCTTGTCTTTTCAGTTCGTCTTCATTTCAGTCATTTAGTGGTTTATTCTCTTCTATCGGATAACCAGTCAAGTCAACCTGAAACCTCTTCTACTAGATATAAACCTGTTTCCAATAGTTATGTTTGTGTTTTTTCATCGCTTACATCTTTTTTCTCTATATACAGGAGTAATATCCCACTCAACATAGTGTTGCTTGATAATTTGGTGCTCCACATTACCGCTTAACGTCACCATTTTTGACAATGTCTGATTCAAAGCGCTTTGGTATTTATTGTCATATATCTGTCATTAATGTTGTCAAATAAATGGAATTTTGAACACAAGTACACCAAATCATAGAGTATTTATGTAAGTCAAATTTTTGACATTATATTGCTATATGGCCTGATAACAAGGAAAACTTCAATCACAATGTTATTAGTAAAAGTCAAAAAATTGTCGTGCGCCGACCACCGATATTTAACATCATTTAAATGCTGTTTTTATATGCATTTGACATCACAGGCCAATAATATTTTGTCAGAATATCTAAATGATGATTTCCCAACGGCATGCCAAAAATTATTAGTTTTAGTTGAACAGTATTTGAAATATTCAAAAAGTTCGCGTTTTTCTGGGATAACCCTCGTATATGTAAATGGTATTCAAATTTATATCCTACTTCGTGGCATGATTTTGTCTATACATTCCCCTGTCGTTGCATTACATCTCTCACATGGACATTCTTCTTGACATTTTACTCCATAGTATCCTCCAGGACATGGCTTGCTACATTCGACCCCAAATGAACCTACGCATGCTATATTAATGAATGTCTTATTCATAGAGGGCTTCTTTTGTTTTAACATCAAAATTGTAAAAAATAAAAACAGTGCATTAATTAGCATATCTTTTTACTGTCAGTTAAATGAAATATTTATATTATACCGGTAATAACTTCAAAGTAAATTATCATTTGACATAATTTGTAAGTTTTGGGACGTTTGCTTACGGAAACATTTCCCTCCTAAAGTTCTGTAACCATCACAACATCGCAAAATCCTTCTACAATTAAACAATTCATGATGTTATATTTATTTATTTATTCACAAAAATTTTCATACAAGAATAAATAATAGAACTCACTGGCCACTGGAAGTAAAATCCCAACACAATGGTTCTACGAATGACGTAAGTTCTCGAGTGGATTCAAAAAACATCAAAGTTAAGAAAATGCACTCAGAGATTATCATATTGATAACAATCTTGACAAAATGGTTTTATTACACAATCTGTAGATTACACGGGAAATCGTTAAATCGTTAATATGTATGATTTCCTGAATTGTATTTCTCTCCAGATTACTCTTTAAGAGTACTCGGACATTGAAATATTAAAGTGTTGAAATGACAGATCGAGAACGATTATGATAATTGATTTTTTCCAGTCATTTATATCACGTCTCCTCGTCTCCTTGTCGTGTAATAAATCATCCTCTTTAAAATGAATTATTTCCTTTCTGAAAATTTCATAATTAAAATTTTCTTCCTTCGCCTTAAATGGATTATAAGGAAAATAAAAAAAATATATTTCTTAATTACTTTTAATAATTTTATAAAAGAAAATTCCTTCATTTCATTTCCGAACATCATAAAAATGAAAATAAAACTTTTTTTCCATCTTCAAAAAATCAAAAGTCCATCCATAGTAGGAAATACATGAACATATCATTCTGTACATCACATAAGAAGCGAAAACTACGACCGTATGTGAATATTTTCCAAACATATAAAGACTCTCTTACGGCATCGATAAAAATATAAAGATATTTCAAAAGGTGTCCAAAAATAAGCACAAAACAGATAAAGTAACAGCAAACAGTAATTATGTACTAAAACATTTTTGTGAATGATAAATATCTTAAAATCATTTCTTTCCTCTTTTTCGTAAAACAGCACAATACAACACATTGTATTTGATTTAGGTGATACTTTGAATTTCTAAACTCTCATTTTTATTACTAGAAAGGCATTACCATTTCGTATCGTTGGTAAAATCAAAGCATTATATGAATAGTGTAAGAAGAGATTTCAGTCTTTTTCTTCACTTTCAAACACTTTTATTAACCGTTTAACACTTGAATTTGACGAACCATCTGTTGCTTTAGTTTGTGGTGTTATTATTACATGTCTGATTGTTGTTGCTTTTGTAAGACTGCACCCTGTTGTTGTTTTTATAGGTGATGCTGTTAAATATTTAGGCGATGTTGTTGTGTTTTTCGTTGTTATTGCTATAGAGGCATTCGTAAGATATTTTACTGATGTTGTATTATCTATGTTTGGAAATGCGTCTGTTGTTATTTTAGCCTCTGGTGTGGAAGTTTTCATCGGTTTAAAAAATGGTGTTGCTTCTATGGTTGTTGTTGAAGGTTTTATTAATGCTAAGGCCATTCGTTTTAAAGATAGTGTAGTTGAACGTTTAGTTGATTCTGATTCATTTATCTTTGTTACTTGATTTTCTGTTGTTTTTCCTTCTGATGCTGAAAATCCACTGGCTATTGTTGTTTTCGTATTTTCTAGACCTGCTTTTATTGTTACCACTTGTGATGGCATACGTTGATCTACAGTTCCTAATTCTCCAGTACTTTCCTCTTTTCCTAAAACATCTAAATATGCCCTGTCCATCATATCTTTATCGTTATTAGGATATCTATTTTTCTTCATTAGAATAGACAGAATAGATTGTCTCGGTTCCCTTGAGTTTTCTCCTTTTACCGGTTTGTCTTGTTGAATATGTCTTCCTTCATCCGGGGGCCTACAACTCGAATGAGTGACCTCCAAATAATTTGAAGAAATTTGGTCACATTCTTGATAAGAACCTTCATCGACTTTTGTGTAAATAGAAGGGTAGAGATCCCGAGAGTCCTTTTCTTGGAGCTCATAATTACCTTGTATATCCAACGAGGATACATTTCTGTACAAAATTTAAAAAAGATATAGGAACTTTCTCTCCAAAACATTTCACATGTTAATTAGATCCTGTACACAATATTTGTTTTATTTATATAAAAAATATTTAACGATTGAAATATCACTGTTCTGTTACCTCTTCCTGTGTCGAAAAATAGCATATAATGCCACAGTTATTACCACAGCTGTTGAACCAATGACTAATAAGACTAGTAAAGAATCTGAAAAAGGAACCCCGCATCTATTGAGGATGAAAATTAGTCTAAGACTAACCATGCTCCTATATTTATAAAATTAAGTGTGCAATTATTTTAGCTAAGCATAAGAGAAAATTTATTGAAATACCCGGTATGCATCGTAACAAATCACGCGTATACTTTCTTCAAAGTTAATATTTTAATAGTTTTCATTGAAGACAAACCTGTTTTATCTATAAAAAACAATATCTTAAGCTAGTGCAGAAGTCATATACTGATTAAATGTACATTACATTGTGTTTTTGATAATCGGGAAAATAAAAACAAATTAAATATTTTCATCCTCTGCTTTCAATATAAATTCTGGTCTGTCTGTGCGTTCGTTCGGTCTGACTGTATTTCGTTTTTATTCTGTAGCACCTTTTGTTTCCATCGATATTTCGAGAAACTTCTTAGCTTTTGCATTTAAATTTTACAAAAATATTCCCTATGGAAAAAAAGACCCCTATCTTTTTTTATATCAAAGGGTCAAAGATCAAGGTTATAACTACTTAATTTTTCTCTTTTAAAACTTTACTTACCGTGAGATATTTTATCACGAATTATAGTTGATTTATTATACCCCCCGCTTGAAAAGTGGGGGTATATAGTAATCGGTATTTCCGTCCGTCTGAACGTCTAGCCGTCCGTCCGTCCGTCTGTTACGCTATGGGGTACCCATCTCTTCTCCGCAACTCCTCTCATACCACTGAAGGAAATTTAATGAAACTTTCACAGAATCTTTATTACATATTGCCATTGTGCACCTCCTATTTTACTTTATGATCTGACATATATTTTGGATTTTCCAGAGCAAAACATGGATACTGCCATTATATTCATATGGGAGGCGGGGGGTATTATTATTGTAATTTGTTTTCTGTACGAAATATGTACAAATTCATCTATCAAACGACCTACCTGATGTTCCTTCCTCGTTGAAACATTCTCCTGTTTTAGCATTACATCTGTCACATGAACATCTTTTTGAACATTTAAAGCCATAATACCCTTCAGGACATGTTCTGCTGCATTCTTCTCCAAATATTCCAATGCAAGCTAAAATCAAATATATTAGCTGGGATACTTTGTACGTACGTGAACTTGAAGGTGAGTCTTTCCATTTAAGCGCTAATCAAAGAGGGGTAACAGACAGAAATATATACATAAAAACCATCTCTGTTTGACAATTATAAGGAATTTCATTGGAAATCACGGTAACTTACGATAATATTTTTCTCCAATTGTCCTGTAGCTGGAAAAACATCGAAAATTTCCTCTACCAGAAAAAAATTATTATTTCAATATGTACGAGGCTTGTTCAAAAAGTTCGTGGACAGTGACGTTTTTGTGAAAATAAATGGTTCTATATCAATCTTTTGTACATCAAAATATTTCCTATGAAAAAAGAAACCAGAATGATTCAAGTTTTATTGATGGAACGTAATATTTTTTGTAAAAATTGGAGTATTTGAAGGTCGCGGATAGTGCGCACGGACCACTGTTAAAATGACATACTGACTCTAAAATGACTCTGATATAAAGTGTTCGGACTAAAATGATTATTTTCTATATTAGAGAAGTCAAAAATTTATATAAATCTTATGTAACACAATGAAAGAGGCTATAATCATTTTATGATAGCTTAAGTATCGCTCACTTTAAAGACAGTACAAATACTAAACAAAAACCCGTCAAAAATCGACCGAAAAAGAGACGTCGGCTATCAGCACGGGGCAGCGTCCGATCAAAAAATTATACATTTATTGCATGGTAGTGAGGGAAATATGAAGAATAAGTCTTCATGTTTCCCGAACATTTATGCAATGAATTGTTTATCACACCGAAACAAGCAAAACCTTTGAAATAAACATAAACTTTCAAATTCGGCACTGCTCTCAAATTCACTTTCATTGTTAGCGTAAAGTTACTATAAAACCCTTTGGTCAACACATTGTCATCACTTTTGTGACGTTAACAAGGCTATTGTGACGTCTACTACTCTCGGGAGTTTTCGTTCAACGAACGAGAACTATATTGCGGGAAAATTCACTAGGTGTTCCGAAGAGGTGGAATATGATGAAAAGCGTGCCGACGACGGGAAATATGAAGTTTTACGGCCCGATCACGTGATAACCTAGAACCAGTCAGATAACGCGTTGTGTAGAATATTTATAATGAGGTATAATAATAGTTTTTATAGGGTTGAAACGACGTAAGAGACAAAATATTTGTAAAAACAACTCTAAATCATTGAAATATATGTAGTGTATCCATTTCAGATTGGTATATACCGTTTTTCAACGGTGTGTACAAAAGACACTGCAAGAACTTAAAAACACATGTAATTTACTAAAAATGGAGATTTCTATTCATGACGTTGTTATAAATCTAGCGCAGCGTCGGACTGAGCTGTGCAGTTTGTGTATACAAAGTGTATCTTTAGATAACGCTCTAAAATTGTTGTGCGTTGTTTTGAATTTTAAAAATGAAATAAATTATAATCTATACTTAAAGATTATTGCTTGCACTTGGAAGTGCGTTGCGTCTTAAAAAAGAAATGAAGTGTGTGTCCATGAACATGTGTTAATTCAAAATCAAAATGTTTGACGTTATAACGAAATTAGCTTAACGTCAGACTGGTCCGTGCGCACAGTCTGCGATCTTTAAAGACCCCGATTTTTACAAAAATATCAAGTTTCCTAAATAAAAATTAAACCATTCTGACTTGGTTTTTCATAAGAAATATTTTGATATACAATATATGGATATAGAACCATTTGTTTTGACAAAAACGTCATTGTCCACGAACTTTATGGACAACCCTCGTATGTTATTTTGTAATTAAATTAGTACTTTTATGACTTTAATTTTTTCTCACTTGATAAAAGTAACTTACTTGTGCGTGGTTGCAATATCTTGGCAAAGCGGTTCTACTTGTTATATCTCATCACATGTCGTATTTTGTATAACCAGCAGAGAAAGTAGCAATGTGAACGCTCTGGAACAAAGCATTTTCTTCCACAAGTTTATTAAGTTTTATCTATATTGAAAAATAATTTCCAATTAAAAACATTAACCTCAATATACCAATTAAATGATATCACTATAACCTTGACACGAAAAGTTATTTCAATGAATATTATTTTCACAATTCTTCCCTAAAATGTTGTTATGTGGAATATTTTCAATGGATGGGCCAATATATGTTCCTGGGGAAGCAAAATTTTACTTTTTCGTAAACATGTTATTTCTTAATTACTAGATTATACAGGAATTTAAGGAATCAATGAGCAGACAAGTTTTTTGTTTGTGTGTAACAGTGGTCAACATATTCACAAACATTATTAGCCACTCGAACATTGTTGACGTCTACAGTACATGTACTGTGTATTTCATCTTGATTTATATTGCCTAATTTTTTTTTATTTTTAGTTTAATTTGATTTATATGATAGGTATTTGCATATTCTTTATTTAAGGAATGACTCTAATTCTTGGCCAAATTATCGAGTATGATATGGTTTGGGTCAGTTTACGCTTTATAATCCGCGAAGCGGATTATAAAAAAGCGTAAACTGACCCAAACCATATTATACTCGATAATTTGGCCAAGAATTAGAGTCATTCCTTATAATTTGATTTTAAAATAATTAAACAACTTGGGGATGCAAAATTGTGTTGTTTTTATGAGTTCAAATTTACCGCGCAATAATACAACCGTAGTAACGGAAGTGATGGGAAGCGAGGGGAGGTAAAAACTGATACATAGATCTAGCAGCCACGATGCTTGTTTACACGAGGTAAGATCGAGTAACTGTGTGAAATTAAAGGTGCATTCATTAAATCTGGAATTTTCCATGAATCCCAAGGACTGGAAATGAGGGGATTGCTGGATACAGATGATTCAGCTGGTTGTCAAGGGGGTGTGTCCCCATACCAAACCAGATTATACAAAATGTTATGCGTTCCTTTTTGGAAATCAACCAATGAGAGGCAAGAAAGCAAACAAAATTAAATTATTGAGAAATGTACATACATGTATTGCGATTTTCCAATACTTAATTGGAATGTTTTTATATACTACATGTAGTAGTCTTGTAGTCTTGTAGTCTCTATTCTGAAAGGTAATTTTCAAATACAATCATCAATGCTTATTTTTTGCTTTGTTTTGAGTGAGTAACATTGTGTACTATTCAAAACAGTTTTTCAAAATATCAGACTGCTTTTTTAATAAAAATGTATCAGTTAAGTAAAGAGTGAATCTTCGGGCCACGCTTTCTAATAAGCATCATTTATTTGCTCCTAATTGATTGTAGATTGATTACGACAAAAATTGTAATCATAGTGACAAATATTGAAAGATCATTTACACAAACACACTCTTTTCCTCACACACACGCACTGTTACAAATCAATTTCAGCCATGATTACTTTGATGAATACTTCAATTTGTTTTAGAGTTTTTATCTAATGTATACTCATACAGACATCACCGAAATGAAAAAGTCTCTTTCTACTTCCCACTCTTTTAATTCAACTGTGACTCTTAAAACCACCATACATGTTCCAATAAAAGTCCTAGCCACACTCAAAGTAACTACATGTTCGTGCAATAAATAAAATATGTTGTTTTCGTTTGAATAAAAATGTATTGTAAAATATCGGTAATATGGATTTTAATGGAGAGAAATAATGGATTAAATGTATGATTTTATGGACTGGATTGTCTTTTTTATTTATAACTGGACATAAAAATTGAAAACTGGTACGCCTTAAGTTATCCTTTGGAGCAGGTTTTGTATTTTTAACCAGACATGTTACAATCCTGAATATTCATATAAAGAAACGAAAATGTCTTTTTGAATTTTCTTTTGATAATAAACATGTTTCCAACTTCATTAGAAATTGTCGTTGTCTAATCTATCCAGAATTCACTCATGTTAAGAAACCACTAGTTATCGGTGGAAAACTAGAACTTGGTACCTATTATAAGCGATGAATGTGTTTCATCCAAACATCTACTGAAACAATTAATCTAGGTTTAAAAGGATCTCATCCAAAATGCAGGCTGCATTTTAAGGTAAATACTTTTCATTTTTCTCAACAGAAAGAAATTTAAAGATACATAAATAGACGCTTTCCGGACATTAATGTACAATTATTCATTGTAAAAATCCAGTAAAAATTAACATAAAAACACAAACCCGTTTTCTTTTTAAAACAAAGATTTAAGAGCCTTAAAATATTAATGTTTTAATTTCTATATCTAAGAAGCCAAAGTATTCTAATGGGAGCATGCAGTTTATTCCAATATTTATATCAATAAGAAGAAAAAGAAATAATTTGATCGGGTTGTTAAAGCTTTAACTTGGCAAATGATGACTAATGTCATTTCAAATGTCTTGAATGAAACATATGCTAATAACGAACAGTGTTCAAAATCAAACACCAATAAAACAATACAGAATAGGAAAATAGAAAACACGGACCTCCAAAATATTAAAGGTGGGATCAGGTCCCATGGAAGTGTGCGCATCTCTTGCCGACCGGTCACACACCCCGTGTGCTCCTTGTCATGATCGGGAAATAACGGAAAAATCATTATTCAAATCAGCGTAAAAATAATGGACTAACAATTAGTATGGAAAACGTCAGTCAGCATTTGACTCAATGATAAATTGTATTGCTGACAAGGTCATTGTGTCGACCATAGACCTTACGAAATGATTACTTTAAACGAGACTGTTGATATTCTTGTTTTATCAACTAGTTGGTCAAAAATTTATCTCGTTTTAAAAATTGTTCATACGTAGAGCATGCTCTTGAGTATCGAATCAACGGAGATACATAAACTCCGCATGCTTGTGATGAAGGTATATTGCTGCATAAGTAAGGGAACTTGACGATAGAAATGTTAAAGTCATCACATTTATTATAGAGCTTGGTTGTTATAATACCATAAACATCTTTTTTTAACTAAAATATCCGAATATGAGACAGATGTGTCATATTATATGGTATCTTTTATCTCAAGCTCACCAGGATCTATCGTGTCGACGTAGGAATGGAAATTACTATTGAAAATACATCGTAGATATATCTAAATGTCGAGTTAAAGGCCACAGCAAGTGTTTTATTCTTTCCACGCATACAATTTTGCACAAATTCTGTTTCATTTGAATACAAACATAGGTCTGCTTATAACGAGGCGCAATCTAAAATTTTTAAATTTCAACCTATAGCATAGTTTAGATGAGTTTTAAAAATGAATTCTATAAAAGGAAGTCAATGAAGATCCATCGTCATTTATAACAATATTCCTTCCCCCTGTTGTCTCCATGACATCACCATTAGTAAAAATCTGTTAATGTATTTTTAGAATTCAAACAATTGTGAATTCATTCGTACAAAAGTATACCAAAGTATGTTTCTTCCTAGGTAACTCAAAAAATGTAAGTCAAATTTCTTTGAAAAATATTTTTTATATTGTTATATATTTGAAGACTGCCGTTGGTTTTAAATAAATCTACATTGTACTACGAATGATGTTTTATAAAACTGCAATAACAATCTGATTCATAATTGATAGTATGAAAATAAATAACACAGATTTCTAAAATTAGCCTTTACGCCTAAAAACTTAATATTAATGATGATAACAATAAACACCATCATTGTGATATATAAAATTACATTATATAGCTATATTGACAATACTAGTACTGTTAAAATTTCTAGTTTTGTGAAATGTAAAATGTACTCATTCTTGATAAACATGATCTTCAATGGAACTATAATATGTCGAATTTTCATCGTTGCCATTTTCCTTTTCTTCTTGGTACAAACCATTTTTAATCTTGAGTTTTCTGTGTATTAATGTACAAAAAAGAACATTTTAAAACAAAGGCTTCTGTACCTATATATTGTCTATTAGCTGTGTGAATTAATTTAACAGACGTGTAAGATAAGCTTTATTTAAAGTCAGTATGGTAGTTAAAAAATAACACAAGCTCTAATGAGCTTTTGACTGACATGTTTAACATATACATAACAGTAAAACAATGAAAGCATGCAGCACTATATAAACATAAAATTACTTGCAACAATATAGCACACAGTCTAATTTAAAGGACATCATCAGTTAAAGATACATATAAAAACACACATGTACAGACACATAAACAATACAGCACAGATGCATAGAGAAAGCAGCAAGTATACATACATAAGTCACAGCATTACAAACATGCAAACAGCACATCGACAGAAACATAAAAAGAACATAACAGGAAAAAAAAGAAAAGAAAAACTGACACACATGCACAGAGACACAAACAAAAAGGACACAACTTACCTAGTGGAGCAGGCTGTACACTCACAGTCCTTGCCGCTCCAAGAGGCAATCATAGATTTAAAGTGTAAAAACTTGGTTTGACATTTAAAATGTTCAGGTAAGGAGTTCCATAAAACTGGTGCTGCATATCTAAAAGACATTTTGCCATATGATGTAGTTCTCACTTTTGGTATTTCTAAAATGTTTGAATATCTAAAATTGTATGTCACTTTCTTAAAACTCACTAAGTCTGACAGACATCTAGGAGAAAGGTCATGTAAAATCTTAAAACATTCCAGAGCCATACTACGCATCCTTCTAATCTCTAATGATGGTAATTTTGCCTTAAGTAGTAATGACTCGTAGCTACTCTCCAAATCTTCATAAATAAAACGTAAAGCTCTTTCTTGAATTTTCTCAATTTTCCTGGTACTTTTCTTAGAGCAAAAGTGCCATACAAGAGGACAGAAATTAAAATTTGACAAAATAAAACTATAAAATATTGTAATTTTGTTTGCCCGAGTTAATACTGAGCCAATGCGTTTTAACACATTTAATTGTTGAGCAGCTTTTTTACAGATATTACTAATATGGACATCAAATTTGAGCATAAAATCAATATCAATTCCCAGTAATTTGACAGTCTCATTACACAATATCTCTGCACCATCAATTTTAAATACAGGGTTTTTATCAAAAGTTTTCTTACCCAAGGCAACTGCCTGAAATTTAGATGGATTGGCTTGCATACAGTTTTCTTTAAACCATTTCAATAATACAGAAATTTCATCTTGTAGAGTATTTATCAGATTGTCAAAATCCTTATGCCAGTATGCCAAATTATTATCATCTGCATAATTATATAAAGACCTATTCTTAATGAAATAAAAAATGTCATTAATAAAAACATTGAAGAGTAGTGGTCCAAGGATGGAACCTTGTGGTACTCCCTTTTTAATACTAGCCCAACTACTGACAACTCCCTGAAGTTTCACTTGCTGAAAGCGCTCAGACAAGTAGCTTCCTAGAATGGAGACAGAATTTGGAGATAAACCATAAGCAGAGAGTTTACTTAATAGTATGTCATGAGGCAAGCAATCAAAAGCCTTAGAGAGGTCCATTAAAATAGCAGCAACGTGTAAGTTCTGATCTAAAGCCATTTTCCAGTCTTCAAGGAGTCGCAGTAGTGTAGTTTGGCATCCATGACCTTTTCTAAATGCATAAAGTGCGTTGTTAAAAATACCATCAAAATAGTCGGAAAGTTGTACACATAAAACCTTTTCAAAAACCTTTGACACGGTTGGTAAAATACTAACAGGTCTTTTTAACAGAGGGTCTTCTTTTTTGTATAAAAGAATGACCTGAGCTTGTTTCAGTCTATCAGGAAAAGTATCCTTTTGTATGGATTGGTTAACAAGAATAGAAATATGTTTACTCAGAACAGGTGCTCCAAATTTCAGAAGTTTAGCTGATATTGTATCTACACCAGTGGATTTCATAACATTTAGTTTGTTTATTAGCTTTGTCACGTCTTCTTCATTAGTTTTCTTAAAATCAAATGTCTCAGTAACGTTTCAATATACAATGACAAACGAACACACTTTACCTGTTCATTACGTATAAAAGGAGCAGAATGATAATTACAACTGCTCCCAAAAGTAACCCTACTCCAATTATTATTGATATTATTATGGATTCACTCTTTCTATGGGGTTCTTCTGTTGAAGCTGTAAAGTAAAAAACGAGTCAGCATTTTGAATTCTAGCCACAGATATACTGATGATATTTTAAAACATCAGTCGGTACTATGTTTATTTTAAAAATTAGCTTCTCTTCATTAATGAAAACATTACCGCATATTTGAGTTAATCTCAAATATGCGTCGTTATCAAAGCTCTATCCTTTCATGTCATCATTCACCTCCTATTTAATAAATGAGATAAGCCGGAATTTATTTATCCATTCATACAGTGTCGGTACTTAGTCACTAGGTTTACGGACAAACTCCATTCTGTGTCAATTCTCCGGGACTACTTTCATGCCCTACGAATAATGATATGGAGTTGTAGCGTAACGAAATACTGAGCTGTCTGGAGCTTGGTTTACGGATTATCTCCCCTTTCCTATGCATCAATGAAAGTGAAGGTGGGTGATGAAAGTATCCGATTTATTTTTTGGTATTATAAAATATTTTATCACCCGTCCATACTTTAAACACTGGCACATGGTACAAGAGATTATAATCTCATGTACCATGTGCCAGTGTTTAAAGTATGGACGGGTGGCAAATCGATCTGTTGCAATCCAATAAAATATTTGCCATCGAGCAATATCAATGTAAATAAGGTAATCCATGTTAATTCTCTGACTGAAACTTATAATTAACTTTAAAAACTGGAAATTATGATAACCACCTTCATCAGCAGATTTTGAATGAAGAAAAGCGTACTTAGTTAAATATTATTTAAACAAAATGAGCTAATGTAAAAATAGCTATGAACTCCGACTTTATTCGGTCCATGTTATTCAAGGTCATTGGTCAATAAACAGCCCTACACATGGTAGCCTATATTTAGAAACTTAAGTCCCTTGGCCTATCGTTAGGGGGTTAAGAAATGTGAATATCCATAATTATAATTCTGCTTTTGTAACTTTGGGTTTGTTGCATTTATCAGGTTATTTGAAATATTTTGCGGTAATTCAAAAAAAATAAATAAATGTTCAAGGATAGGGCAACCCTAGCTGTGCCATACTACCCTTTTCCTGAAAACAGTGAATAAAAAGAAAAAAATCAGATTGGGAATTGAAAAAAGTTTTATAAATCTATTGCATCATGTCTTTAGAAATGTTATTTAGCTAGATTCACAAAGGAACAGAACTCTAATTAAAGTATATAAATTTTCAATCAAGGCCATTCAAGTTAACAAGGGTCCAAAGAGAGGCATGAAAGATATGGAATTGCGACAAAGGCAGTAATCAATTGTGAAATAAAATAGTTTGAAGTAAAATACAGAACAAGTTGTGGTGCTTTTGAATGTTATATTACAATGATGCATTTTATGTATATGAATTAAACATCAAGTAAGATGTGTATTTGTTTATACATATTTACAGTTGTACACATGCTATGACAAAACTCAAGGTAAGTAAATATGAATGATAACTGAATAGATTTGAGTCAAAAATTGCAGTTGGAGGAAAGCATTACAATGAACAATTCAGGCTGTAAAATCTTGGGGCATAGGTTCCATGCACACGAGTTGAATTGTACATTGTCTGTCAAATCTACATAATAGTTATATTAGAACCAGCAGCATCCTCACCTATTCGAATATCTCTTCTCATAGGGGGCTTGACAAGGAGGACAACCTCAACCAGAACAATAACAATGTCTGCATAGTAATTAGGACCTCAATGGTTCACTAGTTGATATAGATAGGATAGTTAATTAACTACCTGTAGATATCTAGCAAGGCTAGCTACTATTTTAAAGGTGGATATATATCAAAGAGTTCAGATTAAGTAAGATGGGGTCAAAGGCATGTTTTGCAAATATAAGGTTTATAATTTTTGTCAGTTTTGGTTTCTGTTGTGTCTCTAAGATGTTAAATAAAAAGATTAAAAGATTTGTTATTTCACACAGATAAAATTTGCTTCAGTTAAAATTCTATATTCACAGATTTTAAATTCACAAAGGGTAAATTGTTTAGGTAACTGGTTTTATTTATCGGAAATTATAAGATTTAAAAAACAAAATATAAAAACGCTTAAGGTGAGATTACCTAAAAGCATAGGATATACAAATTCGGGGGGGGGGGGGG